>VZTE01005755.1:6679653-6720478 GCA_013397775.1 Eulacestoma nigropectus | reverse complement strand
GTAGCATAGAGGGGAAAAAAAAAAAAAAAAAAAAAAAGAAAAAACCTAGTTACTGATCCTGGCTTTGTAACAAGAACCTCAATCACTACTCTGTGTGTCAAATCTAGAGTTTCCAATCACAATATTTTTTGCCTTAGTTGGAATAAGGAAACATGGCAATCTAAGATATTGCACCAGTGTCCAGGACTAAACTCAGCAATAATTGAATTGAGGGTGGAAAATAAATGTTGATGATTGCCATCATTCATCCTCTGTATTGTGAAGATTCATATATCTCTGTTACAGTTTGGAGAGTCATTGCAAGAACAGATTTCATTCTGCTGTTCCAGAGAACCAATATGAAAACTATTTCAGAAAGCAAGCTCAGGAGGGTAGAAATGTGTTTTTTGTCTGGTACATTTTGTCTTACAGTGGGTAGAAATGTGTTTTTTGTCTGGTACATTTTGTCTTACAGTGGTGTACTCACACGAAACTGTTGTTTCAATCCCACTGTGTGCAAACATCTGTGGAGTTTCTGAATAACATAAAAAGAAATTATTCAATATTTGCCTAGTCTTTGTAGATTTAAGGTCAGGAGATCAGTAAAATACCTGTCTGATTTCTGGACAAGCACACAACTTGAAGAACTTTGCACACTAATTCCTGTATCAAGATTATGGCTTCTGCTTGAACTATTGCAAACTCCAGTAAAGGATATCCAGACTCACCTTTCAGACTTTAGGTGGTGAGGAACCCATCATGCATCCAAGAAGGTTTTCCAATGCATAATTAACTTTACTTAGTATATGTATCTTGGTTCTAGCCTGGGTTTATCTAGCATCAGCTTCTACCCACTGAAACTCATTATGACTATCCAGTAAATTAAAAAGTCATTAACATCAGATGGCATTCCTCACTTAAGTGCTTGTAGGCCACAATGAAACCACCTCTCAAACTCCATTATAAAATAAATTGATTGAGAATTTTTACTATAACTCCTCAAAAGACATTAACTGCTTTTTGAAGTTATTAGGTAGCAAATATATCGGTATATTCTCTAAAGACTTTCACAACCTCTCCAGTGGATCATAAACCCAATATTCAAGAATGGTAGTTCTTTCTTTAAACACACCTTGTCAGCGTATACAGGGACTTTCTCAGCCAGCAGTACGTTTCAGAAAAGAGAGACATGGTTTTACAGTCTTCAGCTGTGAAATTCTTCCCCTTTCTGCCTTCCAAGCCTAACAGTTTGTTTTCCAAATGTTCCAAAATGCACCAGTTCTTGTCTTTTGAGAGCGGAAGCAGTTAGGCTCCCTCAAAAAATTTTAAAAATCCTGCTCATAAAATCCGTTCTGTGGCTCCTTTCTAGCTATTCATGCTCAATCTTCTGTTAATAAGAGAATTTCCCCTTCTAGTTTTATACGTAGGAAACATATTGTCTAAATACGAAAGGTTTGACACATCTATATATGAAAAGAATCCAGCTCCTTTAATCCTTAAATTATCCTCTCTTGTTATCCAAAGCAAGTCATAGATATAAAACTCAGCTATCTAAACCTGTTTTATCTCACAAACTTAGCCAGAAGCTCAGTGTTAAACAATTAGCTAAGAGCTACAGGTAACTTCCATAAGCCCTATAGACTCCATTTCTCTCTCCATCCATAAATTGTTGTAGAACTTGTTATTCTGGAATGTCTCCTCCAGCAAGAACTTGTTATAAGAATGAAAAATAGTTGTCACTAGTTTTGAGATCAATTCATGGCAGCAACAACAAATTCCTCTTTGAATGGTGTTCAGCTACCCCTTGCTTTCAATGCCTGCTACTAGAAGTGTTTGCTATACACCTGAATTGGATCGATCTGACTTGGAATGTAAAATTCTTGTGTGTGTGTGTGTGTATATATAAATCTCTGTATATATATGAGTATTTTGTGCTGCTTTCTGTAAAAAATGAGGGGATCAATATATCTTTTTCCTTTGTGATAGCATAGCACAATAACAGCAGCCGTGGTTTGACTCATGTTAGCTGCTGCTGAAGATAGGAAACTTATCACTCTACTATTAAAATTGCACATCTGGGTATGAAACTTTATTCTGAGCAGTCTTGGTCAACTTTTATGGGTGGGGTTGAAAATTTCAGGTTTGAAAAAAAGAGAAAACTTCCATAATCTGGAAGGTATTTTCATTTTAGCACTTTATTATCCTTCAGAAAGTTTTAAGATGGCTCTGAAATATGAAGGTAGAACTGCACCAGACTTGCCTTGGTTCCAGAGTGGGGATGGTACAGTGCAGATTACAGACTGGTGCAGTCACATCAGAGTATGACGTTTCCAGGTCCACAGGTAGAAGACACTGGCTTTTCAATGCATCGTGCTGTCTTGGAATTTTGGTATCCATGCAGCTCCTAACCCATAGATTTGGACAGGCAACAGTTTCAGTCTCTAATTCAAACTTGGTGGAAATTTCAAAAGTTGTGTTATGACATCATGGGTTGACAATATCCCACAGCTGAATAGAATGAATTATATTTATATAGGGTTATACAAATATTCTGTATTTTTTCCTTGTTCCTCATCCTTTCTTTAGATTTATTTGCTAGGTTATTATGTGAGTAACACATCTATTCATTCAGACAAGAAAAGGGTAGCAGAAATAGTTACTTGTGCTGATTTGATTTGACAATCTCTCTTGCTTCCTTTTTCTCCTATTTTTTTTAACTATTTCTCTTGACACAACTCCAGCTACTTCTCTTCTGAGTCCCAAAGCTACCATCTGGCCTGCAGCTTGGAAAAGCTGTTCTCAACATAGAATTTTCCTTATTTGACACTCCAGCTAAGATTTTTTATAATATCTACTCCCACTATCCTAGGCATGCTAATAAAAAACAACAACAAATATTACTAAAAGAAACTGAAGTAAAACTTTTACGGCAGGAAAATAATTCATGCCAATAACGCTGAGCAAATTTGAATTCAATTCAATACTAGCAATCTGCTTACTTGAGAAAAAAAAAAAAAAGGCAAAAAAAAGCCCCACAACCAACTCCAAAATACCAAAAATCCCACCTGACATGATTGTGCAGCAGATATGGGAAGAAATAGCTGCTCCATCATGACACTAGAATACTTGAGCTGATGTTCTACTTGCTGCTGTTACACTACTAGGCAGTGACACGAAATGGCCAACCAGTCTTTTTGTTTCTTACATGAAACAATAAAGTCCATTAATTTTTCTTTAGGTTTGTATTTTTATGGTAGCATATCAAAATATCGCCCTTAGTTTCATTTGTCATGTTGAGAACAGTGAGTGAATCATTGCTTAGAATGTAATATACTGTACTAACTGTACAAATTTCCCTGAAGTAAACACTTTCCAAATCTGATTTGCAATACTCATACCCTGGTCTTTGATTTGTCAAGAGCTAACTGCACAGCAGTACAATAGCAAGGAGAGACAGAGCAGAAAATCACACTAACTTAATTGTGACAGGGACTGGTTGTAGCATTTTGAATAAAAAGAAAAGAAAAAAGCCTCTCAGAAATTGAATCTTCCTGGTGAAAATAAGTTTCACAGAATTCTGGAAGAAGAAACCAAACCTAAACACCAACTGTAGCTTGAAATAAACGAAGGAGATCGGAATATTTTTTTACTCTAGCATTTTATTTGACTGGTTATAATAGTTCTGCACATTCTATGATTGGGAAACATGTATTTCCAAAGATCAAAGTCTATTGAATACTTCACTAAAACTAAAGATCCACAGAGAAGTATTTCTTAGAAGGTCGTATTGGGTCACTGGTTAATGCTCTTTTGTTCAGCGACTTCTGTAGACCTGGCCAGCATCAGATGCAACAGAAGGATACATAAACCTCACACAATAATGGGTGTTGTAGGGTCAAGGAGTTGTGATCAACAGAATGAAGTCCAGAAGACTGCTGACTGCCAATGGTGTTTCTCAGGAATCACTCCTGAAGATAATTCAGCTTAAAGTCGGTGCTAATGGTCTGGGCAGTGGACAGAGTGCACCTCAGTAAGGTTTTGGATGAAGCCAAATTGGTGTGGGGAGCACTCAACAAGCTCAGGATTGAGTCTGCCACTAAGAGGATACTCAAAAAGCTGGAGATATGGATTCAAAGGAACTTCACCACAAAGAAAATGTGCAGTCCTGGAATTGAGAGGGTCCCATGCAATAACACAGGCTGGGATCCGGTTGTGAGAGATTGTAAGAAATGGATTTCCTTAAATCTGGAGAACAGAAAGGTAAAGGGACACCTTACTGCTGTTTATAACTGTCTAGTCAGAGAGTATAATGTGGATGAAAACAGACACAGAAATACAGAACAGAACAAAAAATGACAAAGACCAAGCTGCAGGATGGGAAATTCTGATTTTACATTACGAAAATCATTCATTAGAAAGGTAATAAAACATTGGGTAACGAAGAGATTGTGCAATCTCTATCTCTTAATTAAAAATCCAACTGGAAAAGATTCCATGAAATCTGGCTTAGGTTGGCCCTGCTTTGAGGAGCAGATTGGACAAAAGTGGCTCCAGAGATCTCTTCCAGTTTAAACTACTCAACAGAATAATATTTTAGTGTTTAAAGCCTAAAAACAATGCTGTAATTTTGTTTTCTCACAAAAATCTATCTTCTGATCTAGGTGTTATTTCTGGATATTCCTGTAGGCAATAAATGCGGCTCAATTCTTGTCTCTAATCTCTTGATAACAGAGTTCTGCTTATCTCAAACAAGTTTCACTTGGATGTCCAATCTGATTGATCTGGTCTCCCATTAAAAATTCAAATGGCTGTTAGTTTTGTTTGGTTTTACTGCTCAGTGGTATTTTTCCTACAGTGGAAATTCTACTTTTTTTGTTGAGTTTTCCATGTTGCTTATTTTTTCTAAATCTCGGTTTCTGCAATATTCAGTGTGAGATTAGTGGTCTACTCAGCACTTAAGCAGGGACATCACTGGTATGTGGGATAACATAATCTATGCTATTGTTCTTTCCTTTCCTTGCACATTAAAAAAAATTTTGTTTTCTAACAGCATCTGCACTTCAAGGAAAAGGTGTTGTATGTAAACATGCCATACATAAACAAAATATGAGGCTGGATTTCTAAGAGTAGAAACTTTCATTAGGATTAACTGGCAATAAAGGGAGTGGTGGAGGAGCAGGAAAGAGATCTCAATTGCAAGGTCCATCTGCTACCTACAGGAAAAATCACTATTCTGTGGAAACATTTCCTGGCTGAGGGACAGTGTGCAAAACCACATCTCAGTCTCTGTTAGCTGAGGTTCCATTCTGCACTCGTATGAAGATGTATGAGTATACATCTCTTTGACTACCTGAGCTTCAGTTCTGTTCTTGTTTCCAGGCTAGATGGGAAGCATTATTCTCCTCTCCAGTGTGTTAATTTCTCCTAGACACCAATCTGTATATTTCTATTAATCCCATTAGGAAATTATTTCATTAAGAAACAACAAGGTATAAGTCTTAATAACTTAGGCACTAATATGGATTTTCAAGAGACTTCAAGTTCTGATTAACAGCTAAAATTTATTTTCTTTTTATGAAGTTCTTAGGTCTGGTCACACCTCTACCTAGAGCAAGGTGGTTGATATTGACAGCCTAACAACTCCATCAGTTGTCTCAAATCATATTTATCTTAAAGATTTGGGCTCTGCAGTTTATAGACATGCATGAAAGAATTTTTGTGAGACTGTCAAGTAAAATGATCACATTTACTTCACCATGGGCTTGGTAACTGCAGCTACCTTTGCTGTGTTAATACCCAGAAGTCCTGTATTCCTGTTGAATTACCCCTGGGATCTTCACAGTGTGTGAGGCTCACCAAACTGAGGAATGCAATGCAAATACTCACAAACTTGAGCCACCTGAGAGGCTGTGCCCATGTGGCATGATTAATGTGAAGAGGGTCTAGCCTGAGTTTTGAAAGTGGCATTGCCATACTCAGCCCACTGCTATACCAGGGGAAATACAATCTATTGAGAATAGAATGCGTGAAGCCCTGTTATCTTGCTGCCCTTTGAAATTGCTCGTGTGTTAGAAAAATAAAATTATTCAGGTGACTTTTTTTGAAGGCAGATCAGAGGCTCTTACTTGGAATTTTATGTATTTATGTGTATATGAACTTATGGAAAATATTTAAGTTTCTTAAATTCTTGTTTTTCTATATGTTACACAAAACAGTACACAATTGTTCTGCGTGAGGGCAAAATACTACATAGGCTGCAATTTAAGAGAAAGAGACTATTAGTACGATGTCATATTTCTTTGACAAGCACATGCTTTTGTACTGTATTAAAGCGAGGTCGACTCCAATTTTACATTGCTTTTCCTGGAAAATGCCAAGAGGCAAGAAAGTGCAATGTAACATCTCTGTTGATTTTATATCCAGGTTCTCATAGAACAAAAGGGAATTAAGCACTCAGTGAAAAAATTTACCATAAATATGTATGTAGAATTTCTTTTCACTGAGAACTGTCTAAGGAAGACTTGATTCCTAAGTTGTAAACTTGCATTTGCCTTTATAACCTGGTGATCAGGTTCACATAGTAATAAACCAGCACACAGTATTTTACTAAAAATGAACCTGAAATTATTTAGGGAAGAACATATTCCTTTGTTTCATTGAAACTCACATAAATTAAAGATATTCAAAGCCACAAAAAATAATCCTTCTCTCTACCTCTCCTTTTTTGTAATATTATTTTATCATTTGGGTCAAAATGTGATAAGCTACTCCAGACCAATATCTTTATTAATTTCATATGTCTACTGTGAATATCCTGGTGCATTCAATTACCAAGTAGAGAAAAAATTGAACTTTGCAGATGACTAGAAGGAAAATGAAAAACAAATAAGAAAAAGTTAAGAAGGAAAAAGGAAGAGATCAGCAACGTGACAAAAATATTAGCTAACCATTGGTCAAGTGAATGAGTATTTCAGTGAGGGGGGAATTAAAACTGAACAGCTTAATGAAGAGAACTAACAACTCAGTGATGGCAAATCATAGTAAGGAGTCTGAACACATTGCAATTAAATATTGAGTATAAAAAGTGGGATTCAGAGGAGAAGTTTTTGGCCCAAATAATAGTTCACATATGCATTCATAGAAGAAACAGTTTTTAATGAGGAATTCCTTCAACTCCTTTCACTAGGAAGTGACAAGTTTGATTAGATGAATATTTGGTGATATTTTTTCTTCTCCTCCTCCCTTTGGTAATTCATCCCTACTTATGTCACATTCCATTTTTGTCTTTGGTGAATTTTCCAATTTATCATAAAAGGAGCAAGTCATCAGGTCCATATTTTACTAATATGGAGCAAGGCAGTGTTAATGAAACTTCACTCAAAAGAAAAGAAAGCCCAATACTCTCCAAGAGCTAATAAGCAAGAATTCTACTCGATTTGGGCGAATGTTCCATTTTGGTTTGGGTTCTTTTGCAAAATCTCTGTTTGCAGAGGACACATATGCTAAATTATATTTTTTTGAAAGGTCATGATTTGATATTTTACCAGACAAAATGGAAAAGATATGAAAATACAATTTTTGAGCTGGAAAGGGCCACTGAGGTCAGTGATCAGAGAGTGAACACATGATAATATAGCAAATCAGCAAAGCAGTCAAAGCTAGACTATTTTTTCTACATAAAGACGCAGATTTCTGGCAGGCAACATTTATATCAAAACAGTATATTGAAATACAATACAGGCTGCTGTACATGAACAAATCCTGGGGAGCTTTGAGGCAGTTTTGTGGAGGGGTTATTTTTTTCTCTGCATAGGCTTTATCTTACATATTTCCAGCTACAAGAGAAAAAGCTAGCCCACAGAGAGCCCCATGAACAAAACAGCTGATATTGGCATGGGCACAGTGACTCTGATCTAAGTGAAGATTGCAACTCAGCAACAAATGTAATGGTTAGGAGAATAAGGTAGTAGCACTAGTGAAAAGGGTGATAGGGTTTGAATAAAATTAAAATCAACATATTCATGGTATTTTGAATTAATCTTTATCAACTGAGCGCAGAATGATAAATCCAAGCTGAAAGAAAATGGAAAACGCTTCAAGCTTTAGATAAAAGAGATACTAAGAGTGATTTGCAGTTATGTTAATTTGTTTATGACTTTTAATTGAAATATTATTTATTTATAAGGCAACAGTAGCTAATTTTTTCTGTGAAATGTGTTGAACTACACAAGCCAAAAAGAGTGCCTGTCTTGTGAATTAGATGGAAATTTGGATGATTTGTTTGTTCCTGATCTAATCCTGGTCAAAAATAGCTCACTGAATTCCTACAGCACCTTCATAGGAGAAAGTGAAAATATAAGGACTTCCACTGTGTCTTACGAGGAAAAAACTCTGGATGAACAATCATTGCAACTGATTCTTTTACTTTGTTTAATCAATTACAAATCCTGTGTCTTGTCTTTTACAAGAAGTTGGGTTAAAAATACAAAGTCACAATACTTAAGTGAATATCCAAGAACAATTTTAAAAAAGATTATCAGAACTTTCTCCAAATTCACAACTCTTCATCTATGCTACATTTTTACCCTATTCACCCGCCTTCATCTACCCAAATTCACAATTCTTCATCTCTTGCAAGAACCCTAACTGGCTAAATGGCATAGTTTTCAATAAAATAGCATCATTTGTACAGTATTTCAAAAAAGGCTACACAGCTTTTTTGGGGGAAACAAATGAATTATGCATCTTAAATATCAACAAATATTTATACAGCTAACAATCTGCAGCTTAAGTGGTCTCTAGAAATTTAAAGAAAGGGCATGCTGTAGTACTTCATGATAAACTCAATAATAATTAGAATTCCTACCAGGCTGTTAACTAATGGAGACATATTAACACGTATTTTTAGCTGAGCTTATTTTGTTCTAATAAAATTTAAAGAAGCATAGCTGAAGAGTAAGAAGTAGCAGCATCTGCTCTACTACCAGCTTTGCATTCTGCTGTGCCATTTAGGCACTGCCAATGTGTATGTTTTTGAAACACGGAAATGAAGTCCTAGATTGATCCACTATTACTGCTTTAAAATAGTCTGTGTATAAGCCTCTACTTTTAAATTCTGTGATACAGGATTTCTGGAGGGATGCAATCCCAAAAGTAGCAGCCTAAATTAGAGACTTAGCTCAACAGAAGCGATGGAACTTGATCCTTATGGCAGTCTCTCAGAAAACAGATTCCACCGCATGTATCCCTAAACATAACTGTGTATTTGTCTTTGATGTCCAGGCCCATTTTTAGGTTTTTTTAATTTTTCAACATATTTTTGTACATTCTAACTACTGCAAGGCTGGTGTCTGTTTCATGACTGGGAATCATGCCAAAGTGAGATGGCACAAATGGAAGGTGATTTGTTTTGTAGTACTGATGTTTCTTAAGTGATAGAGATTTCTCTGAGGGACAACAAATTTCAAGGTAAAGAAGAGTCTGGGCCTTTACATATGATTTGATGGAGTTAATGTTGAATGAAAAAGTAGTTCTTGAAGTCTTTGCAAAGAGTTTGCTGCATGCTTTCACCTCTCCCTTCACATCTGCTTGCAGGCTGGTGCAGTCAGAGTCCTGTCAATGGCACTTCTAAGTTATGATGGATTAATTCTCATCTCTCTGGGCATCACTGGTACTTGACAAGGTGTGAGATCTGAGGGCACATTGGCAGTGTGGAGCATGTTGAGCACCTTGGACAGCGTAATTCAGAAACCTCAAGGAACGTCTCCCCTAGGATGTCTCACAGAAATGAAGTTATAATCTGAGAAGTTGTTCCACTAGATTTTCTTTCCTTTAAGAATCATGAAGAAATATAATTTATTTGACTTCAGGCAACAGGACAAATCTCTTCAGAGTTCTCACGTCAGGCAGAAAGAAACAGCAGATCTAGTCCTGTTTACTGAGTATGGCTCGATTTAAGTGATCATTAGAAGGAGTGTAATCACTTTTGGGAAGACGCATGTACAAGAATTAATTTAAAAATTTGTGAAGTATTAAAAAATAAATATTTTACCTTATTTTTTTTTTATGATGTAAATTATATTTAACCTATGGTGTATCTCTGCAAATGTAGTCCTCCTTCCTGAAATATGTACTCTGGGGATCTCAGTATATGAGTATCTTTTATTACAATGTAATTTGCATACAATAGCAAAAAAGAAAGGGAAAGGAAGAGAAGTTCAGGAAAGTAAGTTCAGGGAAGGGAAGGGAAAGGAAGGGAAGGGAAGTTCCGGGAAGGGAAGGGAAGCAAAGGGAAGGGAAGCAAAGGGAAGAGAAGACAGATGAACTACTGCAGTAATTATCAAGTTACAACCAGGGATTGCACCTCTGAAGCAAAGCTGGGAATCCTGTTAGTTATGTCCTTTACAGATTGCTCATGGGGACATAAAGCACATACATGAGTGTGGATTAGTAAAGGAGTCATTTGTCAGAGCAGGGTCAGGATGGAAATTCTTAAGCTTCCTTCATCAGTCTGTTTTGAATGCCTGACCAAGAAAAGCATCCTAAGCCATCATTAATAAAAATAAATGAGAACCTAGCAGGAATATGATCCTTATCATAATGCAATTAACTGGTGTCTAGAGAGTAAGAAAGTGTTTGAGTAAGAAAATGCTTAAGTAAGAAAATAAATGGGAAGGTTATTGATGGCTCCCTTTCCTCCAGAGATATGATCTTCTACATCTTTCAGTTTTCAGCACCTTGCTCATTTTTCCAGAAGGCATATGGGTCACCATACAGTAAAGCTAAGCCTAGTGCCAATAGGTTTGCTTTTTAATTGCCTTTCACAGGGGCTTTAGTTGGAGTGCGGAGATCCCAGGAGACACCTAAGAGCACAGAATGAAGAGAATGGAGGTAGAGCTGTCTGCCCACAGACCACACTAAGAGAGTAAATATCCTGTATAAGAAATACAAGAAAGATTGCACTGCACTTACAGTTTTTTTATATCATTACACTGCTACTCAGCGGAAGAAAGGAATTCCACAACACTCAGCTCTTAGGTGAGAGTACCTCTCTCAAGGAGCTCCAAGTTCCCTTCACTCTTCCTCCTCCTGTGCTGCTTTCTCACCATGTCTACTACCCACTTTCAGTGGTACATCCTTTCTTCGCATCTGATAACTGCATAAAACAAGAAATTACTAGAAGTTTCAATTTTTTAATGTCTAAATATTAGTGCATGAAAATTATTATAGTTGTCTTTTTTTTTTTTTAGTTAAGTGGGAAATTTGAACTAGGTTTCTGTGTGGCTACACAAAGTGACAAGCATTCTATAAGTGTAATAAACTATTTTGCATTTCTCAAGAAAAAGTTTATGTAGATTATTTAGACATTACTCTTACTTTATAAACAACTTTACTGTTTATATTAATTTTTTGTCTATACTATGTACTTGCACAATTACTATAATACCTTGGAGCCTCAAAACCCTTTTAAATGCAGATGTTGGCAAGACTAGAGAAAAAAACAAGTGTTGTTATTAAACAAGCTAACAAAGGAGGTTCAGAAGCCCAAGACCCTTTTGACATAGACATCTACATCTCACTTGCAATTCTATGCATCTACACCTGTAAGGATCTAGAAGAGCAAGTGGAGGCTAACGTTATCAGGGTATATGAGCAGCTAACTATACGTCTGAAATTGAAGGAATTTTCAGAAACTACTGTGTTGGTTTACATTGGTGATGACCATCGATGACAGAGACCAGATATGTTTAAAAAATATCCACCAAAGTTCTCTCTGTAGCTCTGATTTCCTAACAACTTTAGAAAAATTGAACCCTTCTGACTTTTTTTTTTTTTTTTTTTTAAGTTTGTTGCATAAAACTTAGGTAAATCAGTTAACCCTGGATTTCAGCTTTCTAGATTGCTGGATTACCTCCTAGAGCAATATTCACTATTGTTTGAATGTGCTTATTTTTCTTTGTTTGAAGCAATTTTAACCAGTCTCAAAACTTTGGAGATTCAGGCAGCATAATTTTTCCCTGAATGCTAATTAGCTTGATAACTTTGTTTATTTACAGATTATTAAGCAACCTGTTAAATTAATATGTAGCATCATAATACATCTTCCAGGCTTCTTGCAGCTGATTGCTTGGAAGGCTGTTCAACAGAGGAGCCCTGGCTGATGGAAGGATGGTCTCACAGGATTTACAACTTACTGAAGGAGCAGGTTTTTTTGCACAAGTTGTATCTGTGGCTCATTGAATTGTCTTGGAAGTCAGGTGTTAATTATATCAATAAACATAGCAACAATGCCTTTCACAGGTCCCATGATAGCCACTTCTGCTTCAGCTGGGGTTCTTAAAATGTTCTTTGACTGTATTTTTCCACAGTTGACTTGTACCACACAGCTAGTGTTTCTCTCTGAGTCATCTACCAAGAAAATTGGAACTGCTGGTGAAATATCCACAAGCCTCGCTCTGCACCAGGCATATCAGGAGTTTCAAAAGAAAATCAAAAAATTATTCCCACAGGCCACCAGTCAGTAATAAAATGGGATTTTCAGCAGTAATAATAGAATATTTTTGCATTTGTGCAAACCCCACCATTATTGCAAATTCAGTTAGCTCTGCTATTCCTTGTTAAAATATTTTAAGAACTGTAAAAGTGGATTCCAAGTTCTGCAGCCTCAGTTTTACGATTGGAGGGAAAAGGCAAAAGGATACAGGCAGTTCTGCATGTATGTAAGGTTTTATGAGGAGTTCCTCTCAAAATGAACTCTGAAATACTCTATGTTCTCATTATGCTCTTTAGCACTGCATTACAGTTTCAACCACTTCTAAGATCTCCCATTATTTGTTGCATTGAATCAAGCACATATCTCAGAAGAGCTTAATTTTATGTCTTAGATTTTAGGGAAAGCACTCTAATAAGTGGGATCTAAAAGAAAATACTTTCGGTTAATACCCAGAATATTCTAAATACTTTAAAATGTTATATTTCAGTTCCTTATTACACAGTAATTAACACAAAATTGGAATAGATTCTATGCAGCACACCTCATCATTTCATACCTGGATAGGTGACACTGACTTAAAATACTTACACAGCAATAAAGTTTATAAACCGTTATGCAGCAAAAATATGTAGTCATTACTTAATGGAGCATTGAATGGGAGCTAAATTCTTCTCAGTCCCCAGCATAATGCAGAGATTAATAAAACTGATGAGTTGAATATCTATTACCTGGAAGTCCTAAAAATTCAGTAGTTCTCTTTTTTTTTTCTTTTTTTTGAGAATCATAGAATGGTTATGTTTGGAAGTGACCATTGGGTAGGGTTTTTTCTTTTTTCTTCTTCCCCTACTTCAAAAAATGCATTGGTGCTTAGTACAACCTGGTAACCAGAGTAAAGAAGGCAGTGTTAGCATCCTGGAGATCAGAATATTTGCCCATGGCTGAATCTGCTCTGAAGTACATGGTTACACAAAGCCCTGGCTGCCCTGCTCCAGTGCTGGCCCTGGTCCCCTCTGAGCTTGGAGGTGGCTTCCACGGTTCCTTCCAGCTGTCCCTTCTATGACCCTCTGATGTTTTGACAGGAGTGGGATTAACTCACATTTAAAATCTTGGCTTTCATGCAACTGGTTTTGCATTGATTTATCCTTTTTATTTATTTTATACTCCTCCTTTGTCTCTTTGATGATATTGTCCATCAGTTATCATCAGTGAACCCTGTGTCAGTCCCCCCCAGCATGCAAACTCAATAGCTTTTCGATGTGACTGTTCCCACGGCAGAACAAAAAAGAATTAATCTCTTAAAAATTCAGTCAAGTGAAAAACAGATTGGCTATTTTGAGTTCACTATTTTTTTTCTTAATGTTACAAAAGTCAGGGTAGAAGTCATGGTTTAATTCTTTCTGGATTACAGTCCAATCAGGACTTGCTAAAATTGCTCCCATGTGGAACAATAATCCATAAACAAAGAAAGAGAGGAGTTGAGCCTGCATTTCAAGGACAACCCCCCACTACTTTGAAAATCGAGGTAAAAAATTACTCTGTTTTTCTTGCCATCAGTAGGAAAGCTTGAAACACACATAAGTGATGCACAACTTGGAGGAAGTCTGTTCAAACGGCATTATGAACAAAAGATACGTTGAACGACAAGAGAATTGTGGAGTTTTTTTTCCTCCTCCCACTCTCCCTTTGTCCATAAGGAAGGCTAGAAATATATGGTATAATGAAGGACTTAGAAAAAGTCTGTTTAAATGGTATTATGAATGCTGTGCTGATAGAGGAGCTACTTTCCATACCTACATGAAAATAAGCCAGCTGCCTTCACTAAAATGGATGGGGCTTATTGTTATTCTGCCTTGATTCAGAGACTTCCCTTCTGGTAGAATTTCGAATATGTATATATATTTTATATATATATACACATATATACTGAAAAAAACTATAAAAGACTAAAAATCTTCCCCCCCTTAAAAAAAAACTTAGGTAAAGAACATAAGAAATGCCTCTGTTTTTTCCTTTTTTTTTCAGAAACTTGTTCCTCACAGATAGTTTTAAAACTGACTATTTAGTGCAGCTCTGGACACCTGACGATTTTTAATATGACAGAAAACATTTCTGTTCTTTTCAAAAAGAGAAACCATCTCCATGTGGGCTTGAAGACAAATACCAATCAACATGACAGGCAGAAACAAACACACGCTCTGCTGTATGCTAATGTGTCCTAATTCCCTCTTCATCCAGAATGGTAGATATTCAAAAAATCACAGAAATTTATACCGTTTTTTAAATTATGAACGTAGGTCTCAGGTTATCTCAGAAGTGTGCACTTCGGCAACTGGTGCATTCACTAGATGGACAAAAGATTAAATTTTGAACTTTAATTTACTTAGATTAAGTGCAGTAAATTCCATTTTATGTAATGCTGTAAGTATACTGATTGCAATAAGCAGTGTATGCTGCTCAGTAACTCCTATTTTTCCTTTCAACTGAGTTTCTGTAATATTAGCAATTTCTATGTATTCACATTCCAGCATCCTCTCCAGGTATCAGCATACAACATTAGCTCAAAAATATAAAATAATCCATTTATAAACTCTATGCACTCTGTAAAAACTCACGAAGGCTGAGAAACAAGATATTACACAGTATTTAAGTATAGCATAATAGAGACTAACACTGTAATTCTGCTCCTAATGAACACCATGGCCTTCTGTCAATGACTTCTGTAAGAATGGGATTTTGCATAAGAAAGACATCATTGTATGGTCACCCACTATAATCTGCATAAGTATGCCAGAGAAATCAATCTAGTAATATCTTCATTGAGTCACTTCTCATTATACTGGAGTATAACCTTTAAATCCAATCTGGGCATAGAATTTTTAGAATTATAAATTCAACTTCATGTTAAATATACTTTATTTCTTTCTACTTTGAATTTGCCCACTTTTAACTTCCAGGCACTTGGTCCACCTGTAATTCTTTTCTGCTGTGAGAAACCTTCCACAGTCTTACAACACAATTACTGACTTTTAATATTCTTTAGGACATATTTGCCACAAGGAGACGGTTTGGTCTAAATCAGCTGTGTTTCTGTCTTAAGGTCAGTTTCTATTTGAATTATATCCCCTTTCAACAGCTGAGCAACACAAAGGGGTTTTAAGGACAATGAGCATCCTCATGGTCTCCCCCATCAAACAAATATATTTATGATATAGGCACACTCACGGAAAATTAACAAGAAACACTGGTTTCCTGTGTTAATTAAACTCTTAGTGGATTTATGTAGGTAAGCTTGCCCTTTCTTCTCCCACAGGCCAGAGAGACCTTCCCAGGCTCAGGAGATCCAGAAAAAGAGCACTACATGTAGCCACAGGCACCTGCTACACCACCTTCCCTAATGTGAGATATGTGCAGTGGATAAACCTCCATTTGAGCCAGTAACCCCAGGCAGCCTTTCCCATCAGCGAGAAAAGCAGACTCTGCCCCAGTGCAATTTATCTATCCTAAAACAGACATCTGAACTCAGCCAGATGGGTTGCGCCCTGAAAGGACCTCCAGCGACTAGAAATGGGAGCCAGGTCAATAATCTCATATGAAGGCCTACTTAGAGGGGTTACATGCAGTTATGTTTAATTAATTCCACCCTCACTGTAATGCTTTTGAAGAGAACCATTCATTTAGAGAAAAAGTGCCAAAATTCTAAACTCATTTCTTGTGTGGGGACTTCTTGTGGAAGTCCCTGTTTCCTGAGGGAACAAATAAATTTCCTGGTTTCCAAACAGATCTTGTTGGAAAGAATAGGGCATCTCAGTGTTTGGTCAGGGAATTCATAATGACATAAAGGGTCAAGATGTTAGCGTGACTGGATGTTCAAAAAATTTTTTTTCTTGGTGAAATTGAATAGAAATTTCAGATTTGTTAAAAATGTGATCAATTCTCTAATAAGTATTCTTTTCTTTATTGGATACTCCTTTACCATTAACAATAGTTAGATTCAGTTAATGGGGTATGAATATGGATGAAATATTTGGGTATGTAGGATTCTGAAAATAATCACTATTTTCATGCAGAAAATATGTTTTCAAAGGAACAAATTTTTTGCTACATACAAACATCTCATACCAAAATCTTACATAATTTAGAATTTGGTTTTCTTCAGTTTTGCATTCTATCAATGTTTCATTTTCATTTTAGGAGTAATTTTTCAGAGTTAATTTATGCAACTAGGTTTTGAGTTATTTTTCCAAGAGAAAACAATGAACAAGCAAAAGAAAAGACTTTTTCCTCATAGGATTGGTAGAATAGCTGGGTTGAGTACATTTAGAGTTATTGTAAGAATTATTTAAAAACAGTAGTGATTTTATCTAATTGACAAGTTTATTTGGAAATTAGTTAAAAAAAAAAGAAGTGAAATATCACTTGGAATGGGAGAATTTTTTTAATTACAGCCCTTTCCTTATAAAGGAAAAGATATAAATCCAAACCAGAAAAAAATACTCTATTCCAGTAACCTATATAAAGAAACTGAATAGCAGATGCAGAACTGAACTAATAAATAATTCATTAAAAACCTACAACTCCAAACAAGCAACTAGTTAGTGCGTGTTGTATTAAAAGGATTTTGTCATTATACTTAAGTGTTAATTTTGATGAGTTTAAATGATAGAGAAATATTATTGATGTAATGTATTACATTTCTGCAAAACATTTGAACTGGTGTCATGACAGATCCTGTTTCATGAATTCAAATGTCAAACGCTACAAAAACAATTAAAAATATGCACATTATTTTAAAAACTGCTTTATGTGTAAATATGAAAACATCATTACTAATATGGAACTGTTTCTGAGTACCTGTGTTTCCCCTTAGTTTGTCAGAGGACTCTCTTTTTCTATGTTATTTACACATTTTAAGAATGACTGGGATAATTATATTAGTGCTGAAAAAAATCTTTTGGTGACAGAAGAGGGGTGGGAGTGGTTAATGAAAAATTTTATAGTTTGGTTTCAGTGAAACAGTATCTATTTCTATATGGCTAAGGATCATGTATATAGGAAAAGAGCATGCAAACTACAATAATGATATAGGTTTGCTAACCTGGGAAATAGTGACCCTGAAAAGTACTTAGGGCCATGGTGGATAATCAACTAATAATGAGATCCCAGGTGACACTGCAGTAAAAAGAAATAATGGATAGAAACATGGGATGGAGAGTAGGAGTTGTGAGATTATAATACATCTACATTTAACAATAATGAACATATTCATGGAATAATTCATCCATTGCTGCTACTAGTGCATTGAGAGATGCTAAAAATCTGCAAAGAATTCAGAGCAGGGCAGGGGAGTAACTAACACCTGGATAGCAGTGTGGTGTCCTGGCAGACAGAAGGTACTCCATTGTTCCAAGGAGAAAACTGCGGGGTCACTTGATAGTCTCTAAGTATCCGTGTGGACCACGGAAATTCTACAGAAGTCTTTTCAGTGCAGAATATTACAGCATAACAATACCAATATTGGAAAGGCTAGATGACTGGCGTGTAGGGATGGAACAAGTGGTAATTGTTAAGGAAAATTCTCGGTCTGACCATTCACAGACGGTGGCAGTCGCCCTCCCAGCACCAGGGACTGTCACTGCTGGGACAGAAGACCCTTCACAGTGGTGGCTCCACTGACCCGACGGGTCCCTGCTTGACTCCCCCCACACCCCACACCCCTCACTCACACTGGTTTCCTGACCGGCTTGACCCCGGATTTCCCATGGCAGAGTCTCTGATATCTCATTCCATAAAGCAATTTATTCCCAGCTCAGTAACACAGAAACTGCTGAAGCTGGTGCCTCCAAGGAGGGAACCCCAACAAAGGAGCCCTCGGGCTTTCACCCTCTCACACGCCCAGCACGGAAAAGTCTGGAGTCCTGGTCACCTGGATGGACCACAGATGCTCTTTGTTATGCCAAGGCTCGGCTGTTCATGGCCTCTTTTCTCAGGCTCCCGCTCCCAGAGCTCAAACCTGCAGCTCCGACTGCAGCTGCTTACCGAGATACCTGCACCAAGTGTTTTTTGTCGCAACAGCAGTGTCTTTAAACAGAGAGAGAGAAAGTTTAGATTTGATATAAGGAAGAAATTCTTTACTGTGAGGGTGGTGAGGCACTGGCACAGGTTGCCCAGAGAAGCTGTGGGTGCTCCACCCCTGGAAATGTTCAGTGCTAGGCTGGATGCGGCTCTGAGCAACCTGGCCTAATAGGTGGCATCTCTGCCCATGTCAGAGGGTTAGAACAAGGTGATTTTTAAGGACCCTTCCAAGCCAAACCATTCTATGATTCTATGATTTATATTCAGCAGAAAGAAAAAAGAGAATTAAATCGAGATGATTAATCTGTGGAATTGCTTTCAAAATTTCACAGTGAAGTTTTTGTCACTAGAAACTGTAAAGCCAGAACTGGATATTTGTTCCACAATACACCACACACTTTTCTTCAACTCTGACTATTGCAGTTTGGGTAGGAATTGACGTATGGTGCTCCTATGGTTTGAACTTGTAATAAAATTGGAGTGTTCCCTAAAGCCCACCAAAATCTATGAATGGTGTTTATTGATATGGAGAAATAGCTGGCACTTCCAGATGTGATTTGGAATATTGCATCTCACTAAAAAAATCGTTTGAACTTTTATTAGAGATTCCAGTTTATGGCTTATGTACACTTAAGATATTACGACTACCTGGAGGTTGAGGTCTCTCAGCCACAGGCAGTAGATCACAGGCATGACTTGATCTTACACATGCTGCACACATGGAAGCACGCATCAGACTGAGACCATGGTTGATCTGCATGATAGATGCTCTCAGCCTGAAGGGTGCATAATTTGAGCACCTCTGGTCCTGATATCCTGTACTCACACTGGGAGGAAACTCTGCCTAGGCCAAGAAATTTTAAAAGAAGAGTATTAAAGTGCCAGGTGCTGTGTGGTTCAGCAAATTGGTAGTTTGAGGTGCAGATCTCAGCACCAAAGAAGGAAGTCGCTGAAGGTGACTTTACATGGAATGCTCTCATCTGGTTCCTCTTACTATATGGAAACCCTGATTCCAACATCTTCTGCTCTTGCCACCTGGGGAGCAGATTCTAGCCCCTTTGTAGGAGGCCACTGTCTACAATAAAGGAAATTATAGCAGAACCACTTTTGAGGTAGAACACTGTTCCCTTAAGCCTTGCTTATTCAGAAAGGCCGGTCTGTTTTCACAAGTTATTATTCTCTTTCTTGTTTGCTACACTAGTGGTTTGTTCCAATGCCTTTCCACAGGAGGTTGAGCCTGAATTGTATTCCAGAGGTAATTCAGAAACTAGAAGGCAAGCTGGGTCTCATTTTTGAAAATTAACATTTAACTTTAATTGTTCCTTCCCACGCTACTTTGGAAATTATTCCTCTGTGCAAACCGAACAAGAAAAGAAAAGGTCATGTTCAAATGCAGATTTTAAAAAACCTTGAACTTTAGCTCTAGTTTATCACCTTGTCTTAATCTTAAATATAAGAAATAAAACCAAAACAAACCTTGTCTGCATGCCTGCTTTACATTAGAGCCTTAAAAGGAAAGTTATATGTTGTCTATTTCTTTGCTGAAAAGAAAAATAACCAATTTGCTCTTGTGTGGTTCAGGGAAAATAGCCTTGAGAAAATGTTATTGATGTAGTGTATTTATGTAGGGTTGCAAGACAAATTATGCCATCAGCAAATAAGGTCAGAGTAGCAGAGTGAATTACTGGCAAAAATAGGTTCCTTGCAAAGGACAAAGGTTGTTTTAAATGCATATAAACCTTGAAGACATATGAGAAGAAATAATATGGATTCAGTGTGGAATGTAGTATTTTAAAGCTCCCTAAAACTCCATATGATTTTTATGTGGATGACTATTACCTTTTAGGAAGGATGAAGAGGCCTGCATGGCAGAATATCTGCCTGTGATTACTGGGAGGCAGTTTAAGGGCTCCTTTGAAGTGTGGTGTAGCTGCTTCAGTTAGACTTCGGACCCTGCCTTCAGAGGAAAAACACTGCATTTAGGGATGAGTTCCTACTGCTTCTCATGGAGTCCTAAAGAAGTTAATGTAGTTTTCTACAGTGGGGAAGAAGGGACACATCAATAGATGCCAAACAACCGGCTTAAGCACAGGTACGCACAGGAGAACACTGCAGAGAAGAGCACACTATTTAGTTTTTAACAAAAAAGAATTCTGTTCTACAGTTCTGGATATTTCATTTAATTCCTCATCTGTCTGAAAAATGTTTAACTCAGGTGCTGCTGAATTATTCCTAGTGCACTTCAAGCTTTTCTGCCAGTCATAAGAATGAGCTTTGAAGGTTTGTTTCTGGACAAGTTTTGGGCTGGCCAGACTATAGCATCAGTTATTTAAAAAAAAATCATATTAATTTAATAAATAATCTTTAAATAAAGCAGCATATTAAGCATGTCAACATTGCTTTGCAGTTGCAATTGGCAACAGCATTTTTTAAAAGAGCAAAGTCATTGCTTATAGGATACACCACAGCCCTCAAGCTACATGTTTCACACTAGTCATTCATGACAATGCAAATTTTGGAGAAGACATCAGAAAGAAGATCTTTGCCTTTTTAGAAATGCCCTAACTTTTGGGATAGAGCAAAACACAGGATGAATTCACAGGTACAGCCAAAGCCAGGACTGTATTTTCTGCACTGATGCCAACTTAAGACCATCTGCCAGTGGTGAGCACGAGCTTGACAGAACTGATACCGGAGAGGGTGAATTTGAGTGGCCCAGAGCTGAGCCTGTGAAAGAGCTGACACCACCCCTGCAGGTGGTGAAGGTCCCCAAGGCAGTGTCTGTCCTAATACCATACCTGACTGGCAGCAAACACCGTGGTTGCACGTGTGCAGCTGTTCCACCACATGCAGGCTTGAACCCTAACATGCCATGATCTCTTCTGTTCTCAGCATGTTTCTCATCCCAGGCAACAACTAGACATTGCTGATAGGATCGTAGAGTATCCTGAGTTGGAAAGGACCCACCAGGATCACCGAGTCTGACTCCTGGCCCTGCACAGAACAGCCCCAAGATAGTCAAGTACAGCCCAAGATGTGTTCCTGATAGGAAATGTGGGTATGAACAACTTATCTTCAGGGCTTAAGGGTCTTGCTGGGACATCACTGGGCTGCATCTGGGACTGGCTGAGGTCGTTGGGACAAGCCCTGGCTCCTGAGACACTACTCTGCTCTGAGTGGATGCCTCTGTCTTCTTCCACCCCAGGAGCCACCAACCCTCCAGCCCTCAAGTCCTACTGTGGGTAACAGTAGGCAGCTTGGAAACACGCATTTAACTGTTCTTTCCAAATAAGAACTTTCTCCTTTCAAACCTTTAAGTATCACAGCTGAACTAATCTATCATGATAGTAAATCATACAATACGGCCACTGATGTTAAACTGACAGTTAAAACTGCTTTTTTCACACTTTACACTGCCCATTTTTAGCTTTCCAAAACTTTGTACCATTACCTCTTACTTCCTGGGCATGTAACACTGTCATTGTGCTTCTGCTTTCCCAAATGTTACTTGCTGCATAAGACTAAAGAACATTTCTGCCCTTTGACTGTAGTTTAAGAACAAAAATCTGTGAAATGGGTTTATGCAACAAGACAGTGGAAGGGGACTTTAAACAGTGTGATTGAGAAGGAATTATCTTCTTTACATGGGAGGCAGGTGCTTAGATACATATACTTCATAATTATAGGATAAGAAATAGACCTAAAGAATTCTGTTGTGGATCATCTGTTAAAGTAATAACCTGTGAGACTGAGTTCCTCAATTGCAATCCTGATTTATCATCAACTTCTAATTGAGTGGCAAGTAAGACCTTTCTGAGCCCAAATTCAACATCTTTTAAAGGTGGTTTATGCTGATGTAACTCAATTGATTCTAACAGAGTCACTTTCACTTTACATCAATGAAAGTGAAATCGGGTTGTCGTTACAGTCTCAGTTAACTCATCTACCAATTAGATTCATTTTATCGATCAGAGCTAGGGGACAGTTGAGAGCTGGAATTTTTATTTTATTCTTAAAAAAACCACAGCTTTTTGTAGTTAAAAAATTGGTAGGAGACATGTCGTCATTCTTACTTAAAAACTATGACTCAAAAAAGAATGCCTTGGACTCCTGAACTGAAAAAATGCACGATTTTTATAGAATCATAGAATCATTAAGGTTAGAAAAGACCTCTAAGTTTATGGAGTCCAACCACTTTCCTCTGAAAGCAGGCAAGGAAATGTGAAAGGAAATTACACATTTACAAACTGTGTTTTTTTAAAATTTTTAGTTCCTTGACAATAATTTTTTGTTTGTTTATTTCAGCTCACATTTCAAGGTGTGAAAAAATACTGAAATACCAAATTTTCCTCAAGACAGTTTTAAAAGTGTTATTTGCATGAAAAGCTGAAAGTGAGTCAGCAGTGCCCTGGCAGCCAGGAGGGCCAACCGTGCCCTGGGATGCATCAGGCACAGCATCACCAGTCAGGCAAGGGAGGGGATTGTCCCGCTCTGCTCCACACTGGGGTGTCCTCGCCTGTGTGCAGTTTTGGGCACCACAAGATAAGAAAGACATTAGGCCATTAGAAAGCATCCAAAGGAGGGCCTTGAGGATGATGAAGGGTCTGGAGAGAAAGTTGTATGTGGAGCACCCGAGAGTATTGGTCTGTTCAGCCTGNACAAGATAAGAAAGACATTAGGCCATTAGAAAGCATCCAAAGGAGGGCCTTGAGGATGATGAAGGGTCTGGAGAGAAAGTTGTATGTGGAGCACCCGAGAGTATTGGTCTGTTCATCCTGGAGAAGAGGGGACTGAGGGGAGACCTCATTGTGGTCTGCAGCTTCCTCATGCGGGGAAGAGGAGGGGCAGACACTGATCTCTTGTCTCTGGTGACCAGTGACAGCACCCAAGGGAATGGCCTGAAGTTGTGTCAAGAGAGGTTTAGATTAGATATTAGAAAACAATTCTTCACTCAGAGGGTAGGTGGGTGCTGGCACAGGCTCCCCAGGGAAGTGGTCACAGCACCAAACCTGTCTGACTTCAAGAGGTGTTTGGACAATGCTCTCAGGCGCAAGGTGTGCGCCTCTTGGGGATTTTCCTGTGCAGGGTCATTAGCTGGACTCAATGATCTTGATGGATCCCTTCCAACTCAGAATATCCTATAATTCTATGATTCTATGATCTCTAGTTCTTATTTACTTTAAAGGGGTGTTTGGAGGCTCAAGTTAAGTCTTAAAATAAAAAAAAAGAAAACTTTGGGGTAAAAATAACTTAAAGAGTTAAACTTGTATTCTATTACAATTTCTGCTAAGTACCGGTTACCCACATTCACCCTTCTAGCTTTCTTGTCATCCCAAGTGATACATTTTTATCATGTTTTTTAGGCTTCATGCTTGCTTGTGATGGGCCATCTGGCTTTTCTGGAGGAAAAGGAAGTCATAGAATCATATAATGGTTTAGACTGGAAGGGAGCTTAAAGATCATTTAGTTCCAGCCCCCCTGCCATGGGAAGGGACACCTTGCTCTACACCAGATTGCTCAGAGCCCCGTCCAGCCTGGCCTTGAACACTTCCAGGGATGAGGCAGCCACTACTTCTCTTGGCAACCTGTGCCAGTGTCTCACTCCCCTCACAGCAAAGGCTTTATTTCTAATATCCAATCTAAACCTTCCCTCTGTCACTTTAAAACCATTCCTCCTTGTCCTATCACTACATGCCCTTGCAAACCATTCCTCTCCAGCTGTCTTGAGGGCCCCATTCAGTTAAACAGAGTGGGAAAGACTAGAGCAGCATGCTCCACTCAGCTTGTTTGCAGAATCTAAATAAAAATCTGCATTTTTCTGTCTAGAAGACTTTGTGTAGGTTTTTCTTCTTTTAATTTTCCTGTGCAGGGTGCAAGTTTTTACATCTAGAACAGAGCTTCAACTGGAAGCAGTTCAGCTTTCTCTCTTAATGCTACAGAAGAAAGGACTAGCCTACATCTCTTGATGTGCAAAGGGCTATGTCATTTGCATTCTTAGTTGTAAGAACTTGTCATTATGGTATAGAAAAGCACCATTTAATGTGTTTACTCTACAGGGAAGCACATAAGCTCTTTGTCACTTTATCCCAGTCTTACATATGACAAAGCAAAACCAGACAGACTGTAAGTTAGATATCAAGAATATTGAATGACTAATTTTCAGAAAGCCAAGATCAGGTGTCTGCTAAAATTAGCCTTGTTTGGGTTTATTATTATCATTATCATTATTATGTTGATAATGACTGGACACCTGCTCAAGCAGCGGGTTAAATTGTATGAGTCAGTGTCTAAATATACACAGAATAAAACAAAAAAACAGTTTCTGACTACAGTGCTTATTATCTCAGGATGAAACAAGAAACCAGAGTGAGATATGGACATAAAGGAGCTACAGAGGGGTGAGACCCAGAGCTACGCAAGGTTTCCGATACGATATCCTCAAGAGGCACCATAGACATTTTATGAGCTAACTGTGCAATTGATCTGAGATTCCTACTATATTGAATATATCTTTATAGGTGGTTGTATACACACATACAAATATTCATTGTACAGTTTCGCAGAGGTTTGCAATAGAATTTTTCTGCTCCAGCAAAGCACCAGGTGAAAAGCACCAAGGTGTTTTTTAGAAGATATTGCACACAAGTGCTAAGGGTGGACTTCTCTAGCTGGTAACAGCTGGAGACTATCTCTTAGTAGGTGGTAAGTCATGAAGATCCTTGAATCTGAAGATTGATGGCTTTGTTTAATGCTAGGCAAGAGCAAATAAAGGACTGTCTAGAACAGAACTGAGATTATCAGAAAAAAAAAATCATGAGAAGGCTAAGGGAAGCAACATCTTTAACAAAAATGAAGTTGTCACATTTTACTCCACAAGACCAAAAAATCAAATAATAAGTCAAATAATTGACCTGTTGCAAGACCCCAACAGGCACAGTTCTACTGATGTGAATGGAAGATGCTGAAAAAGGCCTAAGGGGTTGTTGTGGACACCAGTCTGAGCATGAATCAATGTATTTGCATCAGGAATACAACAAAACTGGTCCATTAGTATAGCAAGATAAAAGAAAAAAATATCTTCCTTTACTTACTCCCAGTGAGGCCACACTTGAAAAAATGGTCCAGTTTTGGACCTCCCTAATTCAAGGGAAGAAATTGGAGGGGATGCTGCAGACAGCTGCCAAGTTTATAACTGGCCATGTCAAGTGACTTATGAGGAGAGTTTGAGAGAACTGAGCTTGTTTAGTCTGACAAAAAAGACATTCCATAGCAGTCTGCAACTTTTTGAAAGGAGGAGTTAGCCAGCGTGGATATGGAATCTCAATCCCTGGAATTTTTCTAGATTTGCCTAAAGTCATGGCTGACTTGATCTGGTGTTGGTGATGGTCCCAGTCTAGGTGGGAAGTTCAACCAATGACCTCCAAAGGTCTTCAACCAGCATTTCTAGGAAGATGGAGCAGTAGCTATTTTGCTGCCAGTGGTTCAACTTCTTGAGGAACCAGAGAAAGCTGTCTGACCCAGACAACGACGTGCAAGAACAGTTCTGATTAAAAGGTGAAAATTATGAAAACCGTAGGATAGGTCTGTATTAAAGTATTCTTGAGCATCACTTTGTCACACAGCATTGATATGTTGAAAGGGTCCTCTGCTGCTGTGCCACAAAGTCCCACAATTGCCTGTCAGATATGGGTCAAGCCAACAGAGAAAGTGCATGACCTTTTAAGGACAACAATATCCACTAAATTTCTAAAGAGTTCCTGATCAGTTCTGTTAGGATCACCGTCTATGAATAAAATACCAAGAGAAGACCGTATGTATTCCTGCACAAAAATTTAAAATACTGGAGAACTGCAAATTACCAGTTCATGGAACTGCATGGCTCAGAGTGGAAGTTTGGGAGATTGAGTCATAAGAAGAGGGAATGAAGTCGATTCTTTGTTTTTGAGTTTTAAAACATGATTGAGCATCTTTGTGGGAGATACTAATGAGACACTATTAGTGATAAATTTACAAGGGAAAATAGACAGGAAGGACATGCAGAAGGACATTTTTTAGTTATGGTGATTCCTTTAGGGCTCATGTTTATGCAGAATTATTAGGGACGTATCTAATAAAACATACGTCATCCCTCAGACATGCAGACCAACTCAAGATATGGCTTCTAGCTCAGAAGTCAGTCCCACTCTGTGACAAACAATACATGAAGAAAATGAAAAAATGGAGCACAGAACTTGAAAATGAAACCTCAAAAATGTGAGAATAATCCTCTGACAAAAAGCTGAGGTTTGGCGTCCTGCATTACCCAAGGAGCATGATGACCTCTCAGAGATGTCTTTCCCTGGAGGCACAGGTTTCAATTTGCACCAGGCTCCCAGAAACCATTCAGTGAATTATCACTAAGCTACTAAATCCTCTGGGGCTCAACCAGGTCCCAGTTCAACTCCCACTGAGCACAGGCAGAAAGAAAGTGATAATTAAAAGAGAATTTGGTAAAGGAATGGACATCTATTTGAGATGTTGCCTGGCATTAGGAAAAGAGGTGTGTTAATGGCCAAAAAATACATGAAACAATACCAATTATAATAATGATTTTCATCATAAGGTAGTCTTAAAGGGCATCTCTCATCCAGAACTGAATCAAATTATTTACCTCTAATGCCAGTTGGCAATGTTAATTAGCACAGTCCTTAAAAATCTGTTCCTTGAAGAAGCCCTTTAGATGATGAAACATGCCAATGTGATTCTAAGCCCTTATTTTTTCATGCTGCAGATTTTTAAAACAACCACCCTCTGTTCATTACTGGCACTGCCAGGAAGAGCTGGAGCGCCTGGAAGAGCTGGAACACCAGCTCCTGTAAGGGCCATCTCTCTGTCATGATTAATAAAGAGTTGTTAAGAGTAGTAGCCTTTTGAAATAATAATAACAACAGCAGTAACAATAACCACAGTGGTGGTGATGAAAGATGTACTAAACTACAGAAAAAAGTTCAAACAATGAAATCTGCCAAGTTAAAACCAGGAATACTGCATAACAGTCAACTACTCTAAGGCTACAAGTGCTCAGATACTAGTAACCTATGGGTACAGAAATAGCTGCAAAAACAGACTGTGGTAGGTTTAGTTGCTGAAATCTTTTATTTCCCTAAAGATAGACACAGTTGCAAAGAAGATTGACCAGATAGAGAGCATATTTTATGAGAAAGGATGAAACCAGTTTATTTGCTTACCAAGATGAAGGTATGTACGGGATAAGTTTGCAACATATACAAAATATCCTTTCCCCTTCTTCCTCTTTATAATTATTTAGGGAAAATAGAGATAAACTGGTCATCAACGTCATTGGAGTGGCTACTAGTCAGATATTTATTAGTTCAGGGGCAGAATGATATTCTAGCTCTCCAATAAAAAATACTAAGGAAGGGAACAGGGACTAGCAAGGAACTGAGACCTCTAAGAGCAAACATACTGCAAAATCCAAGTCATATTTAGGATGGAACTTGACCACTGTGACTGGAAATCGATTTCTGTATTCTGCCAAAATATTGTTAAATCCTGAGATCTCCAAGGCATTAGGTTTTTGTCTTGAAATGATCTGGTTGGAGGTTGATTTAGAGCATGGAGACGATCTAGTTTTAAGCATAACACCAGACAGCAGCAAATAGATTATGGAGACCTGCAGAACCTGGGCAGGTTTATCTCTTCACTATTTTCTTCTGTGCCCTGTTCGGCTGCTGGGTGGCCTTACTAGCCTTCTTTCCAAGCCAGTGCTATTCCAAAGTGGCTTCATAACTCTTCACAAGCTTTTGTGGTGGTGAAGGATCTGGAGCACAAATCTGATAAGGAGCAGCTGAGGTAGCTGGGGGTGTTTAGCCTGGGGAAAAGGAGGGTCAGGACAGATTTTATTGCTCAAAAACTACCTGAAAGAAAGTTGTAGCCAGGTAGGGGTCGGTCTCTTCTCACAAATAACAAGTGACAGAACAAGAGGAAATGGTCTCAATTTGTGTCAGGGAAAGTTTAGATTGGATATTGGGAAAACTTTCTTCAGTGAGAGGATTGTCAGACACTAGAAGAGACTGCTCAGGGAAGTGGTTGAGTCACCTTTGCTGGAGATATTTAAAAGATATGTAAATGTGGCACCTATGGTTTAGAGGTGAGCTTGGAAGTGTTGGGTTAGCAGTTGGATTCAATGGTCTTAGAGGTCTTTTCCAATCTAAATTATTCTATTTTTTTCCAAGTGTCAATTCTTATTATTACTGAACTTTCGTAGTGCTTTTTCTTTGCTCTCTTTTGCTTCTGCCATATTTTTCTCATTTTTAAAATGATATCCAGAACCTCATACTTTCAGGACTTGTTTTTCAGATAAACTTCATATAGCAATGCTTAAAGCCTGGAAGCTCTTCAGATCTCACCAGCTGAGATTTCTCTTGGCATTATAACATCCCTTGCTGGCATGCAGTCAATGAACCCTGCTAATATACCATCAATCCTGACTGGCCCTGGAGAAAGGAGAGTGCCGGGACTTGGCCAGAATACTACTGCATTTGGCTTATTCCCAACTGGAGTTGTTTAAAACCGTCCCCAGGCTGCTTTAACACATGCCAAAGACAGCTTAAAAACCAGTGAGCTGACTCCCTGAGCCACCCCATTTCCTGCACCTTCTGTGCCCAGTGGTCTCTGGGCACATCAGGCAACAGGGGCCAGGCATCTCGTCTGATCCACTTCCACTGACAAACTTCAGTATCATCAAAGCTTCCCAGCACACCTATCTCTCTGTCAAGCAGCTGAGCATTACTGCACACAGGAGTAGATGAATTCTATAGAAACTGTGAGAGAAACTAAGGTGAAACTTTCAGATATGTAAACAACTGTTTACACATCATGATGCTTTAGAACACTGAAACAAAGTTATATCCTGAACTCCAAGCCCTGCTGCACACGTGTGTTTATGAGGCACAATCTCCCCTTTCTGCAGGGGCATTAATTGCCACACACTAATAAGCCAGTAGTCTCTCTTCTTGCCATAAAGCAGAGCTGTGGGCATTTGCAGAAACGTAGTCCATTATCTTTTGTAAATTCCTTATTTTTTCAAAGATGGGTTACTGTGAAATCAATGGACAAATTCAGTATGTGAGACTTGCTACTTGTTATCTTGGCTTTGTGGAGATAGTTTAAAAAGGTGCAAAACAAGTATAAAGGCTGTTGTTACTGTGTTTTCCACTCCCTGTGACCTCTGGATGTAAACAATGGCATAAGGCAATAAGTTGACTTGGCTGAGACTTGGCAACAGAATATATTCAAAAGTCCTTCATTACCCTCCACTAAAGTCATCTGATTTATTCCTTAAATCTGCTGAAATCAATATGAAAAGGCTAACTTTTAAATGGAAAGAGTTCTTTGTTCAGACACTGAGCCATCACCATGACAGTGTCCATTTTCCATGCTCAGCTGAATCTGTACATGCCTGCCTGGCAGCTCCACTGACTTAGCGCAGGCAGGGAACGTGCGCTTAGCTTTGCTGAGAATGTTTATTCTGAACAACATTGCAGGGGAGTTTTTTGGCCCAAAGAACACAGGAGAGCTTGTTTGTCCTGAAATTCAACCTGTCACTCTGAACTCAGGGATTAACCTGATTTTGCCAAGGGAAATTTTGCTTTGGGTTTTGGCAGCTGTAGCTGGTAATTCTGTAACTTTTAACTTTTGTGGTTTTGGTGTGGGTTTCTTGTTGTTGTTTGTTTGGTTGGTTGGTTTTTAGTTATTTGGGAGTTTTTTCCCAATTTGTTGGGTTTTTTTTAATAAAGCCACAACAGTATCTGTCTTGTTACTGTAACTCAGGCCTTATCTTATGAAAAAATCTATTTAAAGATAGAAAGCACCATGGTGTGCTAGGTAATACTACTGGACATGTTGAAAGCTATCTGCTGTTGGGATATATGTTCTGTGCTCTGCAGACCCAGGGACCATAAACCTTTCAAGAAAAGGACCTTGTCTTCTCCTGTTCAGTTTTGCAGATTCTGCAAACACCTATCATGTTCGGTATAAAAATTTGTTTTGGGCACGTGATGGCTTTTGGGCAAATGTAATGGCTTTAGGCAATGGCTTAGATTAACGTGGTCTAGTAGATGGTCCCTGTGCATGGCAGAAAGGTTGGAAATACATGATCTTTAAGATTCCTTCCAATTCAAACTCATTCTGTGATTCTATGAATCTATGAAATAGCATATTAAATTCAAATATCCAGCAATATATCCAAATCTGCTTCTACTAGCCTGATTACCACTAAAATACCAATTCCCTTGTGTAAGAAATTCATTGAAATTGCAGTAGACTTTTTTAAAACTATTTTTAAAATGTTTATCAAAATCTCTTCAATTGCATGTCTCTGCCTTTATTATGATCACATCTCTTTCTATTAACCTTCCTTTATTTTCCTCATTTCACTCTCTTACCTGTAAGAAACACTCTTGAAATCTGGCCACATTTTACTTTTGAATCCTGGGATAGATCATTTGTGCTGCACAAACTTTCAACACTACAAACACACACTGAATGCTCTTACATAACAGGACTTTTCAGGGGGACAAATAAGGTAAGGGACAGACATTTAAAGCCTGTTAGTCAAACACATGGGCATTTGTTAATGGCCTAAGCTCTAATACAACGTTGGCACAGCATAGTGTATTTACATACCACAATATCTACAAAAGGATTAAAAATAATTTTGCAACAAATTTTCACCTAAAATGCAAGAGTGTCAATATTTGGGGGTAAGTGCATTACTTTAGAGGCAATTACTGAATAAAATAATGAAAAGAAATGTTGACAGAAGACTTCTCCTTATGTTTACCATGAGTGAGCAGCACCAAATAAACTTCTAAGACAAAACATCAGCTGTCTGCTGAGACTTGACAAGCCTCCCAGTGATTTGAACCTCTGGTTCTGAAAAGTTTATAGGAAGCAGCAGAGGTCTTGTCAGGTGCCATCTACTTTCTGAGACAAACAATTTAGACTGTGAAAGACACAACTAAAGATTGGAGATTAGTCTGAATTGTCTCTTGAGCTGGCTATACTTCTGCATACATGGGAGAACTCATTGTGGCCTTTAACTAATCAAAGGGTGGTTTCAAAAAGATGGAGAATGGTTTTTGCATGAGAAGATAGTGGTAAGTACAAGGAGGAAAGGTTTTGAACTAGAAGAGGGGGGAGTTAGGCTAGATGTTAGGAGGAATTTCTTTATTCAGAGGGTAAGGAACAGGTTGCTCAGAGAAGCTGTGGATGGCTCATCCCTGGAAGTGGTCAAGGCCAGGCTGGATGGGACTGGTTTAGTGGGTGGCATTTCTGCCCATGGCAGTGGAGTTGGAGCTAGATTATCTCTAAGATCCCTTTCAACCCAAACCATTCTATGATTTTATGATTCTCTGAAAATATTACTCTCCCTTTGTTAACTGTGCTGAAATTCTTCATGTTGTTATCTGGGGAGAGGAGCCACTAGCCAGGACAAGCCCGGCTGTATGCAGACCTTATCAAGCACAGTCGAAACAAAGGCAGGATCTACAGAGTGAGCAAGAGGAATAATTATGAAATCATACATAAATACACCACTTTTGGTACAAAGAATTTCTGCTCTGGGTCAGACCAGTGTCTCATTATATCCAGAATGCAGTCTCTGGAAATATCAGACACATGCTGCTTTTGAGAAAAATATCAGAAGTCTCTGACTGTAAAAATCCCTTTATTCTAACAGCTAATGCTTAAATTAAACCCTGAAGCAGAAGTTTTGTATCCAAAAAGAAGGGAGGTGTGCACACAAATCAGTCTTGTCCCAGTACTCATTTAGATGGTGGTTAAGGCATGCCCCCACCCAGGGAGCCCAGCTTTATCCCCACTCTCAAAGCGATTTTTCTGGCAATGTATTTCACAGGCTGCATATCCTTATACCACATTCTCTCTGCCTACTTTTCATTTCTGAGTTTTCTTCCTTATTTCTTTTTTATGTGCTAAGTTACTTTGCAATGTGTTTTACTTTCCCTCTGTCATTTCTAGTTTTATGCTTGCAGCCGATATTGTAGATCTCTGAAAACATCTTCTACTAAGCCTTGCTCTTTCATGAGTTTTATAGTTTTTATATCCAAGTCAAAAAGTTAATGTTTGCTTAGACTGTACTTTTAAATCATAAGCCAGGTGAGATGGGTGAAATCTTCCATGTGGCATAAGAAAGAATATGGAATCATATCTTGAAAATAATTAAATATCTCCATGCAGTGTGGCTTTACTTTTTTCAAAGAAAATGGCTATAGAGAAACATAAGCTTGTGGGAGTCAGTCACACAATCTATGCCTGGTGTTTGATGGATTATCTGTTATGCTTACTTGAGTAAAAAAGATAAGTTGTATTTAAGAAACCCCTCCAAAACTACTACTTGAACTAGAGAACAGGAAGACATAGCAACCAAAATCTGAACCTATTCTGTTTTGGCAGTCATGATGCCAGAGGACCTGTGGGCAGAAGCCAAATGACAAGGAGCATAAAACATGGAAAGACCGAGATAATTTTGCAGACTGTTGTGCACAGGAATATCTTACATGGTCAACTGCAGACTGCACAAGCAGTGTCGCCTGGAGTGCCATTGGCAGGCATATGAGCAAGACATGGGAATGCTATACTGGGAAAAATAAATGCAGGCTTCAAATGGAGTCTTAAGGGAAATGGAAAGAATGTATCAACAGAAAACTCAAATATGTACCTTTTTATTCATCAAGGTCTTTTCAAATCTCTAAATTAATTAATAAATACATAAAGAATTATGATGCACAAAAGGAAGCTGGACAAGACAAAGCAGGCTCTCTGCTTCAACTCTGTTTCATCACACACAGCCTTGTGTGCGAGCAGATCAGTAACTGAAAGCTCAGGGTCAGATATGGTTCATTTTATAAGAAGAAAAGCACTTCTGTTTCAAAAGCTGTATAAAGAAAAGCTACCAGGAATCCATCCTTGGGGGAAGGCAGGCCAAAGCAGACTTGGTTTTAAACAGTGCATTTGGGCCTTTGCTTACGACTCCTAAGGTTGCTTGGGCAACGGGGACTCTCTGAAGCCTTTTGGTGCTGGCTTATGGTCTGAGCAGGATCCCTCAGCATCCTTCCTGAGCTCCCTGCTGGGACATTGCCTATCACCCCTGAGTTTCTCCAATGAAGCTTTGGTGTGTTGGTCTCTGGGACTTCCCTGCATCTCTTCCACTTTTCACCTCCTCATGAAAATGCTTGGTGCTCACCAGTGATACAAAACCAGGGTTGGAGGAATGTCTCAATTGCTTGCATTTTGAGGAGAAACAAAGGTAAAACAGGTGCTAAAAATACAAGCCTTATCAGATCACAAGGTTTGCTTTCTGGAGAGCTACAATGAAGGTTAAGAGTCATAGCAATGTAACATCAACTGCCTCAGAGACAGGGAATGTTCGCTAACTACCAAAACTCTGAACATAATGAAAGAACACAAATGCCTTTTACACCAGAAATGTCAGCTCTGTCTGCTGCCAGCTACTGTATCACCCAGGCAGGCTGGACAGTTCTAACACCAGTAACACATGCTTCAGATCAGATGCATCACAATCCAAAACTAAGAATAACACCAATGTGCTCTCTAGATCAGATATATTTTCACATCAAAATAGTAGTTGCCCATGTTTCACGTGACACTCATTGCAATATTCATTTTACTGAATTTTAATGTCCTTCCCTCATTGCACTTTCCTTATGACTAAGTCTTAAATTCCTGCCTGAATGTCTAGGGTTTGGTACATCACTTCTTTAGATTTTCTGCCAGATTTCTTTTTTTATTTTGTGTAATATTAATTTGATGAGGTTTCCCATGTTTTAGCCACTATCTGCAAGCCAGGAACATCAAAATCTCCATGACTCTTTGCAATATGACAGAATCATGAACATAGAAGAATGAGATAGGACAAAGGAAATCAGTTTTAAACTAAAAGAAGTGAGATTTAGTTTAGACATTAGGAAAAAGTTCTTTACTCAGAGCATGGTGAGGCACTGGCACAGGCTGCCCAGAGAAGATGAGGCTGCCCCATCCCTAGAATTGTTCAAGGACAAGATGGATGGGGTTTTCAACACCCTGGTCTAGTGGAAGATGTCTCTGCCTATGGTAGGGGTGTTGAAAAAAGAGGATTTTTAAGGTCCCTTCCAACCCAAGATATTCTATGATTCTATGAGATATTTCCAAGTAAAAGAGAGAAAGAAAGAAGTAAAAATGCCCTTATTTCTTCAGAAGACTCTGGGCCACCCTATCCAAACAAAATTGCTTGTTAAATGCTCACAAGAAAAGGGAAAAGAGTTAGAAAGCTCTTAAGGGTTTTCCAAGGTGGACCAGATTCATGCAGTTTCGTTGAGGCTCTGGGGTTCATATGTCTTTGTAAAGGGTTGCTCAAGGCCTCTGCATGAATTGTCCCTGCCTGCTGCTGACTGTGTCCCCAGATGATTAAATCACTTCACTGAATCAGTTGTCTGGGCAGTTTTACAGATGCAGCGGCCAACCCCAATACAGGAAAGGTAACAGCACTCCATCTCTCAAGCCAAACATTAAATATGTGCTCTGGGTGCCAAAGTGCTGAAATGCACAGGTAAACACCATCCTGCAGATGCTCACAGATGGTTGAAGAGTTCATTCCTGCAGTCAGAGTACTTGGCTGAGGCTTTATGAGCAAGCAGTAGGTGAGGGTATCCTCGGTAGAAGGCTCATGTCATCCTTCTCCTGTGACCATGTGTTCATTTTTCTTCAAATGGAAAAGCACAATCAAGTTACAGAGAGTCCTTAGATTACACTGCTCTTCGGACCAGGCCTCAGGGGAGGCACAAATGGGCTCTGTTTCTGTTGCTCCCATTCAGACATCCATACCAGCATCTTTTTCACGCCACTACCATATTCATGCAGACCGCTTCAGCTAAAGATTATTCTGTGTCAAATTGACATGAAAGATTGTATTAGCAGTTAGGGACAGCAGGCAGCTTCCAAATAGTTATCGTCAGTTGTTTCTCTCTGCTCAGTGAGAGTCTCATACCAGTGATCTGTTTTCAACCTCAGATGTTGCCTGGCTTTCTAGGAAAAAAGCATTTTTCTTCCTGAATTTCTCTTATCACTACTGCTCATTCAGCTGCATAATCCTCTCCTACTTTGCCTTGTACTCAGAACCAGCAACCAAAAGTCTGCACGTGGTTCCAGACTAAGCCCTTTTCAAGTATTATCAGGATATTTCCTTTGTCAGATGGCAAGCGTGGGGAAGGGAGGCAAGATAGATTTGCAAATGCTCTGTAACACAGCATCTCAGGTGTAAGCCCAGTGCCAGTGCTGTAGCACTGCTCCCCACTGCTGCTTGTGGCAGTAGAAGTCAGGGAAAGTCCACAAGGATTTAAGAAAAAAGAAATTCCTATACATTTATTGATATTCTGTATTATATCAGTATTTATAGATATTATATGTTGTATTAATATATTAAAATACGTATGAAATAAATTATGTTGACAGGTGTGTAGCAGGGTAGGGAAATTTCAAGAGCAATAACTTCCTGATAATGGGATAAAATCTGGTAAAGACTTTATCCTATTAGCTGAGCATTGGTGGAGACTAAGTCATATAGAGTGAGCCTGGAGCCTTCTGAGATTGAAAGAAGGTGCCCATAGGGCATCCAATATTGCTCTTGATGAAATGTCTCAAAAGACACAGGAATAACACCCCTTTTATTATTTTCTCTCCTCTCTTTTTCACCTGTTGAAATAACTTGTAAGAAACATCAACATGTTGTTAACCTGTTGACCACTGAGCAGTGGTCAGCTGCTTCGTCTGTAGCTGTTTAGTATTGTAAGAATGTTTTTGCCTGTTTTTATAATTTTTAATTGTCTATTAGCAATAAAATAGGTCATCCCTATTCCACAGGGGTTGATACATGTGAAAGTCAATGGACTCCGTTATCTGTGCGATAACATACCTGGAGTAACACCTATAAACATCTCCCTAAAATGAGACATTAAGGTCAATGTAATTCACAAAAGGCTCCTCACCACTCACAACCTCCCAAGGCATGTGCTGTCAAGATTTACTTTCACACACAGCCATTTTAAACTTTCTTCTGTGTAGGGACATGAAAAACCCATTCTGGGACTAGCTGCCAATGGTGCCTATGCACCCTGTTACAGGTAACCTTAATCCTTGGCAAAACATCTTGTCTCTCTCATAAAGAGGTCAAAGCAGGTACACAACTGCTTGTCTCTATCTTCCCCAGAAAATGCTGACCTGAGAGTTATCCTGTAGCCAATCAAAAGGACAGTGTCACTGTCAGGTATTTTGGAAGTTATCTGTAATACAGAGACCTTTCCTTGCAGCTCAGTGTCAATACCTCGTGTTCTCGGTTTTAAATCTTATCCAAAAGGTAAGGAAACCCTTCTCAGAGCAGAGTAATACAGGTCAGACATTATGCTGAAAGACCTGAAACATGATCCTAGATTTTTAGTATCAATTGAATTTTTGTCTCTTATAATTTCTATCCCTCTATTAACTCTTTTCTATGCGTTCGGGCACTGTTTTGTGATTTTCCACTCTACTCATCTCCTCCCCATTTCAACAAGTAGAATTAATCACTAAGATTTAGAGTTTTATGAGTTTATGACTTCCTGGTGGAGGGGAAGCCCTGCAGCAATAAATTTCATAAAATGGTGCAACATGGGCCTAGTTTTGTGTTTCAATTGGAAATTGGCCACTGCTTTATGAAGCCTCTCCTTAGTCATACCACGTCAATCACTTCTTCCCCTACTTTCGCTGTACCCAGTCAATATGGCTTAACCAAAGAGCTCTTTCATAGCATGTTCCCCTCTTCATATGTTTAATCTTTGTTTTCTTGATCACCGATACTTGGTAAACAAACAGGCACTTTCCCCTATAAATTGCCCTCTATGAAGTTCTTCCTCTTAGCACGAAAATCCACAAGGGTGGGAAAGACAAAGGCATTTTTCTTTTGGCTCTAACTACACATAAAGTCTCTCACCTCTGGTAAAGTCAAGAACCAAGACCATAGAATCAAAGAGTAATAGAATCAAAGAATCATAAATCATTAAGGTTGGAAAAGATTTCTGAGATCATTGACTCCATCCATTAACCCAACATCACTGTGTGGATCAATAAACCATGTCCTCAGGTGTCACATCCACACACCTTCCAGGTATGGCAATTACACCACTTCCCTGGGCAGCCTATTCCAATGAATGAAAACCCTTTCAAAGAAGAAATTTTTCCTAATATCTAGTCTAAACTTGCCCTAGCACAACATGAGGCCATTTGGGGAAACACATTGAAGAACATGTTTTGAGCCCATCTCAGAAGATGTAACTTATAAAAACAAGTTCTTCCAACTGCTGCTGGCTGCGAGCTGGCCATTGAGGAACAGCAAGGATAGCCATTAAAAGGTTAGGCTTATGGCTGTACTCAATGATTTTAGAGGTCTTTTCCAACCTAAATGCCTCTATGTTTCTAGAAATCAGAAGAAACATTCAGTGTGGTAACAGTACAAATGCTTTACCATTGTTAAATATTGTATTGCACAAAAAAAACCCCAACAGCAAAGCAGGCACTTCACCTTCCTGTGTTGAATAAATGTGAAGGAAAAAAATAGAAGAATAGAAAAAAGGGAAAAAATACACAAATCTTTTTGGTGTAAATACCAATAATAAGATTAGCAATGACATCATCTGCATCTACGATCATCCACTAGGTTACACACAACATTTTGAAAAGTGGAAGCAAACATATTCTTGTAAATTAGCCAGCAGTGGATGCCCACACAGTCTCATGAATTCAATGGAAGCATATTATGAATGTTCTGAAAGAGGTTAATTAAATATTTTATACAAGGATTATAGACTTCACACAAAACACATACCAAGCTTTAAATGTATATAGAGCTTCATGGAAATCAGACTTAATTTACTATAGGTTTTGTTTCTTTGCCAGACCAAAAAAATAAGCTGAAATGTTCAAGTCAAATGCAGCCTGTTTATAGGCAATAAAGATAATTACGTGGTGCGAATGTAGCCATCCATATTACAGTGAGAGGGAATCAGGCATACAGAATATGTAATAAAGAAAATCCTTTAAGGTTTCAACTCACAGTCCCCTAAACCTAAGACAGAAAATTTATCTCCCAGGACACACATTCTGCTTGCACATTATAAGGATCTGAAATGAAGTACTGCAAGTGTCAAATTAGCTAAAAACGGGAAAGGGGAAATTTTGCTCCATATAAAAAGACATGTGAGCTGCCAGAACATACTAAGAATCATAAAACAGAGTTGGATAAGAAGGGACTTGTATGACTCAAACTAATGATCTCACAGTTTGTATCAACAGCTCTATGGCAATGTAAGCTATAATCAGTTATTTTAATCCCTCAATATTAATTATAAAAACTGTTGACAAAAGAAAGTGGTAATGCATTCTGTATTTTTTCATGTTGAGATTAAATGTTCAAATAATTAACCACGCAATGTTATGGTCAATTATATACACCAGGGCAAAGCAGAGGGAAGACTTAGCACTTGTTCTTGTCATGAACAAAACTCATTAAGCCAGAAGGTTTGGTACTGTTTCTTCACACTAATTTGGCTTGATCTGCTGTGGTGACACTATTCTGTTATGTAAATTATGCATGGCATAATTAACTGTGTACATTTTTAATAAGGTTGGAAACACATTTCTAAATAGGGCTTTGAGTGACTCGAGGGTTTAGGAAACAATTTTTAAAAATAATGGTGGGGTTAGGAAATACCCAGCCTGTAAGACTTAAAGGTTGTTTGCACAGTGTTGTTCTCCTACTGTATACATTATGGATTCTATAATTCTAGCTATATGGGAGACATTAAAGGAAGAAAACTGCCAGCTTGCACATGCATACCCTGAAAGCATTTTAAATCCCCTTGTTGGCTCACTAAATGAAAGCAAATTAAACCTATTATGGATACTTCTAAGGAAACTTTCTTCTTTCTGGATTCTTCCAATAATAAAGAGAAAAAATAAAAATTTGTGAAAATTCACAAAAAAAATGACCTTTCTTAATGAATGTTTCCAGAAAGATGCTTTCTGGCACCAATTATGAAAAAATTTTTTACTGAAAGATTGGTTAAGCTTCAGAACAGGCTCCCCAAGTGGTAAAGTCACCATCCCTGAATGTGTTAAAAAAATAAGTAGGCATGGCACTCTTTGATATGCTTTAAATGGGCATGATGTAACTTGGCCAAAGGCTGGACTTTATGATCTTGGAGCTCTTTTCCAAACTTAATGATTCTATCATTCATTCACTCAAGATTATTTGCTTGTTTGCTGCTTTATAAACAGTCTACATAATAGTTCGTATTTTGTCAGCTTAAGGAAAGTACTTAACCATTTTTACTCAGAAAGTTCCCTGTGGAGTTGTCTAAAATGGTATTTTTGCTGTGTGTAAACTCAATTATTACATATTTATCTATTTGCCCAAGGATTTCAAGACTTTACACTTCTCCTAATTAGGCCTCACAGCGAGTGCTGCTTGGCGAGCAGGCAGATGTTATCAGAGAAGTTTTTTGCATGAGGAACCTAAAGCAGAAGGAAAATATTTTGGACAAGCTCTCTGTGGCACAGATAAGATGGGAATCAGGTCTACAGGCCACTCATCCTGTGGCTCTAAAGCACAGCAAATTTTTTCAGTACTTCATATATGGAGAGTCCTGACAGCAAAGCTAGACAAAAACCACTGGGGTTCCCAGGCCACTTCTTGCAAAGCCTGTGTTTTAATTAACATTTAGCTAAGGGAACACACACAAGTGTTTTTATGGGCATAGCTAAAATCCTCCTGCTTGATGACTGACGATATTGCATCCCTCTTCAGCAGATGGATTAAATGGGAGGTATATTGGGATTCAAATCATGATCTTGGCTTCAGAATGTTAACCATTTCATACCTCATACAAAAATGATATAATTTCATTTCCCACTGTTTTTATGACAGAAAGCAATAGATGGATATGCTGCTCAGAGGAGCTGTGACTGCTTGAGCAATGAAATTGTTCAAGGCCAGGCTAGATGGGGCTCTGAGAAACCTGGTCTAGTGGGAAGGTGTTTCTGCCCATGGCAAGGGGTTTGGAACTAGATGATCTTTAAGGTCCCTTCCAATGAAAACTATTCTATGATTTTATTTACAGATTTTTTTTTTTTTTTTTTTTTTTTTTTTGTAGGGGGGGGGGGGGAGGGTGGGGG
>VZTE01005755.1:6599941-6676123 GCA_013397775.1 Eulacestoma nigropectus | reverse complement strand
GTAGAAATCATTCCTTCTCTTTTCCTTGATGCATACATTTCCAGCAAGCAGGAGATTTCTAAGGTTTGGGTTCCATTTTTATAGTTCCCATGTCTGCTCTTCTTTCATCTCCACCTTCTTTTGTTCGATAATCTGGAGCTATTTATATGGAAGAAATATTTGAAAATATTGCAAACCTCATAGTGAGGATATAAAGCATGTTGAAGGTCATGCAACTCTAACAGATAAGAATAGGAAGCCTGTAAAATAAGGAACGATATGGGTCTGTGGAGATGACCTTGTGGGATCAGATAAACCAGCCTTCAACAGGAGAAGACCTGATGTGGTCAATAGCAGCGCTGAGAGACAAAGGGTTGCACAGAACAGAAACTTCCTGACACATCTGGGAAAAGGATGTGACATCTATTATTGGGATACTTAGAGCATGTAGTGACAGGACAAGGGGAAATGGCTTCAAACTGGAAGAGGGTAGATTTAGATTAGATGGTAAGAAACTTGATACTGTGATGGTAGTAAGCGCTGAAACAGATTGCCCAGAGAAATTGTGGATACCTCACCCTTGGAAGTATTCAAGGTCAGGTTGGATGGAGCTCTGAGCAACCTGGTCTAGTGAAAGGTGTCCTTAACCATGGCAAGGGGTGCTGACACTAGATGGTCTTTAAAGGTCCCTTCTAACCCTGGCTGTTCCATGATTCTGCGATTCCATGGTTCTATGATTCTGTGATATTTGTTCTTGCCCCTTCTTAGGGGTCAGTTTGATGTCTGTCAAACCACTGCAGTCACTGTAGCTACTGAAATGAAGTGGGAGCTGCTAGAAAGAAGGGGCCGACTCCTTCAGGTTGCAATGCTACGTTTGCAGTGTTGTCATAAACAAATTGTAAAAGGGCTATCAATGCAACTCGATGTACCTACTAGAAGAGGACTTGGGTTTACAGCTTGTGCTAATAAATCATCGTTTCTCACCTAGTTAGACTAATGTATATTCCTGCTGTCATTCTGCTGTTTAATTATATGATCTGTGTTGAAATACATATGTAAAGTCAGAAGTCCTATAGGAAGTCCTTTCAACACTGTGCATTAACAGGACCACAGAGGGGAAAGATAACTGCAAAATGATAAGCAGCCTCACTGAACACTTGCAAGTGGATAGTAAAAGGAGGTTCTCTTCTCATAAATTGCTAAGTAAGGGTTGGAGATATTTATTTGTCCAAGCTAAGCACATTAAAAAAAAAAAAATTAAGCTTATTTAAACATAACATAAATGGGAGAAAAAAAGTCTGACTGAGATGCACCAACCTAGACATGAACAGATCATTCTTTTCCCTAGGGAAGAAAGCCAGTGTTTAAACTTAATGTTCTGCTAGTAATTTAATGGAAAATCATAAAAAAAAAAAGAAAAAAAAGAAAAAAAAAATTTCTGTGTTATTTAGGGCAAAGAGCCAAGTCTTTATTTCAAAGGAAACATATAACAATTGTAATTCACAAGAGGCTGAGAGGCTGTTTGTGTATACTTGTTCAATACAATGCCTAAAGCAGCCCTCAGAAAAAAAATGAGGAGCATCCTTAACTGGCTTTAGAGCTTGTTTTCTTCTCTCTTCTTTTTCTCTGAGAAGGAGCTACTTCTAATTTTGCGGGAAGGACCTAATCCATAAACCTCTGATAGAGTGGGAGCCTTTCCACTGTCTCCCACTAGGCATGGGAAGGTGGATTTATCCTCAGTTCAGTAAATCAAAGAGCATCATCCAGCCGTAGCAGCCACCACACAATGAATTCCATCACGTTGGACTAGTACCTGTGTTTGGTCTTTAAAGCAGAGGCACCATTGAGGCATATATCAAACTCTCTCTTGGACCAAAAGAGTTTTGCTGCTCGAATGGATATTTTATGTGAGAGTCAATCACCAGTTTGGGCTTGGGGACATACACTCTCCTTGATTTGGAAGGCATAATCCAAACACTCCACGAAAAAACACTACATAGGTTGAAATCACTAATGTGTCTTCTACCATTCCTGTATCTTAAAGCAAGATAGTTGATGAACAAAAATTTCAGCCTTGTGAGATACTCTGAATGAAGCAAGCTGTTTGTCTTTTTTTCAAAGGCCACCCAAACCCATAAACGTTGAGCAGCCTCCAAAGACCATTTCTCTCAATATCTTGTTCTTTAACTGTGTGATTCAAACACAGTGAGAAGTGAAGATAAAATTCGCTATTGCTAGGAAGTATAGGCAGACACCTTGTGCAACACTTTCTTGCCTCCCCAGTGAATTCCTACCTGTAGTGGTAAGATCTGGCTTCAATAAATTGGAGTGCCAAAAATTCCAAGAAGGACAAAAGTCATGTAATTAAAAAATGCCCTGCACTTCTTCCAGTGAGTGATTGGAACATCCTTGTTCTCACTGACACAAATTGAAGAAGAAAACCACAGGTTCAGTGAGAATCAACAAAACAGCCTTTGTGAAATCATCAGTCAGCTGCTGTAGTCCATCTTTTCATCGGATTTATGTCTGCCATCCATCCTGTGTTCAGAAGTGTTATCTCCTTCCCTTTTGGCAAATTTCCAGAGCACAGCAAAGAAAATGCCTCAACAGATGGAGAAAAAAAATGTATCTGTTCATCTGTAGGAGGCATTTTTGCTCACTGATAACAAAGAGCTAAAAATGAGAAACTTTTGTAGAATAAAATACAAGAGTTAGTGTTGAAAGATGAGGAAGAATACAACCTGCCAAGATGACTAGGTTCTTAGTGAGTTTTTGTTGGGTTTTTGTTGTTTATTACCGGTACACATGACTTCTTGCTTTGCAAAAGACACAGTCTGCAGGTACAAATGATTTATGCTGTGTACTTAATGGATGACTGGATCTTTTCATTTATGGACTTCGCAGCAATAATAAAAAACCTCTAGGTTAGTTAATGAGCTTTAGCAGTCTCAGACAGTTAAAACTACGTCTGATATTATCAGAGTGGATACTGTAGGTTAAGCCACGGATTTTGCAGTGAAACACAAATTGAATACTTCAGTGAGCTCATTCCAGCCACTGTGTTGGCTACTTCAAGATTTTGGAGACTTCAGAAAAGCTTTTTTACTACACATTTTATTAAAAAGCCCTATTCAGATAAGCGTATCCAACCTCATTAAAAATGTACACTGTTAATTATGCCGTGCATAATTTGGCCTGAAGACCAAATTTATGTTTTCAAATTTAAAACTTATTGTTTCTGGTAACCACAGCAAGTATCTCTTCCAGCCTGGCATGTCAACATCATATCTATGTTATGAGTGTGTACAGGCTCACAGAAGTTGTTTCTCTGCTCAGCTGCAGTGAGTTCACACCATGCCCAGAGGAATGGTGGAGTGGAGACCCCCTTGCTCGCCCCCTTTCATATCTGGTCTTCAAACTACTTCAGCTCTACTGGTGGAGAATGAATCTTTAACACATTTTCCCCAAACAAAGCAAAAAGCCGCTTTAAGTCTTATCTGGGCACATTGAACCAGTTAAGTATCATTTGCCATAAATATATAATGCATGTCAAAGGTTCTTTTCACTTACTGCAACTGTGATGGAGATCTGGTTCAACACTGACCAGAGGAGACTTGCAGACTTCAGTTTTTTCAGCAGCTTTGTGTTTCATTCAAGTTTTCTGAGATCTACCCTGATATCTTTATCCTTCATAACGTTCCCATACATTGCCCCAGCAGCACACTGAGGAGGTTTTTGCAGACCCGAGCTCTAGGATTTCATTGATCAGTCTAAAAAGAGAAAACTTTCACCAAAATATTCAATATTAACCTTTGTGCAGTTGGGCAATCAGAAGAAATGAGTAGGTTAATTTTTTTTTTTTTCTCTCCAGATTAATGCCAGGTTGGAGGACTGGGACAGGACAGAAAGGGAAAAGACACAGGATATGGAAAGAACAAGACTGACTATTTAGATGAATATTTACGTGAATCTGTAAATTGCTGTGGATGTCACATAGCATTACAGCCTGTTACATGAATGGAAAATAATACTGAAATTTGAGACTTTTTTTTATGTTTAACTTGGAATAGTGCTACAGGTCTCAGTTTTTCTACTTTCTTATTATATTTGATTCTAGAAAATTAAATGATACAACATTCAGGTTGTATGGGAGACAGTCTGAGCCCTTCAGTTAAAAAAAAACTGTGTGCACTGACCTTTTTTTTAAGTTTCTTGGGGTTGTGCTATGCTGTTTGAAAGCTGCTTTTCAGTTCAGTCCAGGCATGACACAGGACATGGCCCTACATTGCATCACATTCTCCATAGGTTTCAGGAGACACTAAACCTCAGATGGTCCACATATGGTTTTGACTCTGCATTTTATGGGTTTAGTCATTGTTTCTGTTGCATTCCCTAGCATTGCAGCAATAATTCTACTCTAGACTAGAGAACTAGAACTAGACTAGAGTCCAACTAGGAGTTGGACTAGACATCCTCTCAAACCCATGGCTATGCTTTAAATTTAGAGCATTGGGCTGTTGGATGTTGAAGGCAGGATTAGCCATGTTCTGAAGGATTGTTCCTATTGCTTTTCAGCAAGGTGCTCTGGTGGTATTCTTTTATTTTAAAAAATGGCTAAAAATAATTTCTTTCCTGTTTTTGGCCCAGGAATTGCCTGAACCCAGGACTTATAGAGTTAAACAACCAGCCATGAACCATGAGTATGGTTTCTGGGCATATTAATTTTAGCTGCAAATCACACAGAACTCTTAATATTCATCTATAGTTAAAACAAAGAAATTTAATGGAAAATAAAGAATGCTTTTTTTAATGACTGTGTAAGTCACTAACGATAAGACAGAATTTATTTTATAAATGGAAGATGTACCATTTGACTTATTTCAGTTTATTTCAGAGAAAAAACCTAAATATATATTGTTGGAAGAAAGGTTTTCTAGAATCTGTATAACAAAGCATTCTGTTACCTTGTGAGCCTTTATACACAGCTACAATGTGATTCTGACCTATTTATTTATCTAGAATTTATAGGCACTGGTGTAACAAATAATGATAATAATAATCTTGGTCATGCACTATTGAAGCTACTGGTACAGATCCCATTATTGTTAATAGCAAAAAAATAGGTTCTCTATTATTTCCATTGTCAAAGTATAAAGAAATTCATAACTACACAACCGAGTACACATATATAAAATTACTTTTAGGGGAAAGCTGGCACACAATACTTCAAGATCAGTGTTTGCCATTTCATAATTTCTATATTATTCAAGTTTATCTTATTTCAAATGAGCTCATAATTTATATGTACTTCTGTCCCTAAGTATAAATACTTGCATTTTCTTCTTTGATGATGGATCCAATCAAATTTTGTCCCAAACAAAAGAACAAAATTTCTATACAGTCTTAGAAGTCAGTTTTTTCTTCTAGTCTCAAAAAAAAGTGATTACCAACATTCATTTTATTTGCTGTGAATAAATTATTCAGATCTTGTTTACCATATTATTAAATTTTAATTGTTCTATTGTATTTTCTCAAATGTAAACAAACCTGTGGCAGAACAAAACATTGCTTAATTATGGCAGCTTCAATTGCTCAACAAAAGAGACATTTCAGAGAGGAATTTTTAGATTGTCTAATTCTTCCCTAAAGGCAAACTCAGCTTTCTCAAAGATATTGCCTATCCATTTTATTATAAATCCACAAAGGTAAATTTTCTAAAGATCTTACAAAAGAGAGCATTTCAGCTCTTGAATTTTTTTTTTTCAGTGAAGATAATTGCATATTAGTGGAATTTTCCTTTGCTTAGCTCTGCCCAGAAACCTGTGTTAAAAGTGATGAGACATTTGTATGAGTCTGTATATAAAAAAAGAACACAAAAAAAAAACCCCAAAATGCCACTAGTAAAGTTCAGGTCTTTTCCAACCTTAATGATTCTATGATTCTATTCTGTGATTCTATGAAGTTGCACTCTCAGGGTTTTCTGGAGGACAAAGCCCATACGCAGCAAACCAAGTCCATTTTTCACCTTAACTCACATAACACATGAATTGTGCTTTCCCAGGAGCCTCAGAAAGAAAGATGGTGCATGCAAGTGGTCCTGCAGCCCTGCAAGATGAGGCAGTGACCATTTCATGGTTTTTGCATTGCTTCCAGTAACAAAACTCTGATGACTGAGGAGTGACAGCTGGTCCCAGTTCTATGACTGTGAGGGAAACCTCTGCCTGCTCCTGAGGAGTCAATATATCAGCACGGCACTCTGTGATGATGGAATGTGAGCCAGCAGAAGTCTGGGTTTTGGTTAGGAGTGTAATTGCAGAATACACATTGATGGGTAAGTTGTCTGAAATATTAAAAACAAGTGTGACCACAGTGGGACTAATTAGTGAGTCACAGACCTAGGTAAATGTATTTGAAGAGTTCCTGGGCTAGCTTGGACCAGAGGAAGAAGAGTCATGAAGTTCTCAGTCCTCAGTTCTTGCTGGCATGCCTGTAGAAGTCCATTGCACGGACTACCAGTGACTCAGAGCCCTGGGATGTTCAGCGGTCAGTTGGAATTTTTCAGTATGAATGTTGAGAAACTTTGGGAAAATACAATATTTCAGGGCCAGAGCAGGAGGGCTGTTGTAAATGGAGCAAATAAACAGCGTGTTACTGGAACAGAGCCTCCTACCCCTATGAGAATTGTGGTTTTTTGCTTAATGTGTTATATTCCCATTTCATATGTCTCAAAGTATGGACAATGGAGAAGATTTTTGTTCATATTTAGCAAGGGTTGTAGAAGGAAAAAAAAACCCTACGATGCTGTCAGCAATATCCAGCTGTAATCTTGCAATCACAGCTTCTCAGAGTCTCTTGCACTATCAGGAAATACATGTGTGGTCCAATCTTAGCCAGAATGTTTGTCTGGAATTTCTCTGCTATTCTCATCTAAGACTAATGTTTATGACTGCTTTTACACAGCCTTAGGCGCTCTCTGTCCTATCAAGAATTCTTTTTTCGTGAATGTAAGCTAAAAGACACTAGCTGTAACCAAGTGATCTGCTATTCCACTTCAATATTGGTGTGACACATATTTTTGATACAGAAAATAGACCAGTTCTTCAGCAAAAATTCATATTCCCTAGATCTGTTGAAGAAATAACATAAAAGAGTAAGCTGCAGAGCGCTGTCTGCTCGGCATTCAAGCCTCCGTGAAGAAATGCCTGCAATTTTTTTGTGCTGGTGTCCTGCCTTTGGAACTTGCCTGTGCCAGCAGCAAACAATAGATCTGGGGAAAAATAATACACTTCAGGGCTGGATCCTCAGGCACAAGCTAAGGGACAAGTAGTATCAGGCTATAAGTGGGAGCTGAATGCTGCAAAGTATTTAGCAGAAATAATCTAACAAGCGCTGCCGAGAGAACCCAGAGGTGAAACCCTGTAGAGCTGCCAGAGCCCTCAGATGAGCCCAGAAAGCTCTTACTGCCTCTCCGTGATCTACTCCAGTATGTGCATATGCAAATTAAAGTAATAATATAATAAAAAGTAAATTTCCACCCCTGCTGCCCGGGGTCAACCCCTCAACACACAATAACTCTTGCACATCTTTTTTGGATTATCAAAGAAACACAAGAAATGAAAGGAAACACTAGAACTGAACTTTCTTACACTATTTAAGAAGGGATTAGTTAAGTTTGTGATTTTTGCATCTAAGGACCGGGAGGAGAGAAGTGAGAAACATAGAAAGCAGAGTGACCTGCAACCACCAGTGGTATCACTCCTAAAAAGGAATTTACAAATATTCCTGCTTCCGTTGTATTGTCACTTGAAATTAGAAGTTTCCATGTGGCCTTGAACAATGAAAAGTTTCATGCAAACTTCCCAGCTAATAAGGGCTAAAAGAGATGCCATGCCAGTTGGAAAGGATGGAGACTTTTTATCACACCTCTAATTATAACATGTGCAGTACTTTCAAAACCAGATAAGAAATATTAATTTTGACCTCTCCACAAGCCTGAAATAACCAAAATAACGCCTTCTATCTGTTGCATTTGGAGATCTAAATGTACTGCACAAGTCCATAGTGTTTGAATTGCTGCTGAAGAGGAACCCAAGCCCGACCTCAGACCTAACCCCTTCTGTAATTTTGTTTTGGTATTGGGAATTTCTGTCTGGACAATTTCAAATACAAGTGACCTTTCCCTGGAACTCTTTTCCCGTGACATTTAAATAAAACTGGCCCTAAAATTCAAGTAATAAACAGGGATGCATAACTGCTAGAATTGTGAGGCTTGGTTATTAAAACAAATCAGGAAGCTAAGATAAGAGGGGAGCTTAAAAATGTTATTTTCATGTGTATTTCTCTCCCTAATATTTTGCTTTGTTCTGAGTAAGCTTAATATATTTAAATTTTAATTCAGTTTCAATGCTCTATTTTATTGCAATAACAGTTATTAATTAGCATTTCCATATATCTTCCTTTTTTCAGCATAGATTTCTTTTAAAGAAATGTTGTTATATCTAGAAAAAAATATTGATAATAATTTCTTAATCAAACTTGAAATGAATTTGCATATATTTTTCCCTTCCAAACTTCTATGTTAAAAGAAAACTCATATTTGTTAAAAATACTCCCCAGACCTATGTGCACCTGTCTGACTGACATTTTTATTTTAAAGTGTGTGATTTTAATCCTGTGTGCTCAATGACGCCATTCTCAGACCATAATTTATGTTGCTAATAATGTGCTTCTGTAAAAAAAGAAATCCAAGGTGAGGGTGAAGGAAAGGTTTGGTTGTCAGGTGCCACAGCAGCAAGAGGGATTTGACAGCCGGAGCACGGGGTGAAAAGGAAAGAGCCAGCTGTTGTTATGTGTTATGTTCCTTCATGAAAGGGGGAAGACAGAACCACTCCTGCAGTTTCAGCTCTTTCGCCTCCAGCCAGGGTGCTTTTTCTTGAGCTGTGACACCAAGCTGAGGAGTAAGCATGCCATTTTGCAGACTGGAAGCTCAACAGGGCAAGGACAGTCTGGTTATTTGGGCTTATCCGACACTCAGCACAATGGAGGCTCGAGAGAGACTGTGGCCTGGGGACAGTGCAAACAATCATATAAATAACTCCACACATGCAAGAAAGCCGCCCTGAAAAGTTTAATTGCCATGACAGTACCAATGTCTGCTTGGGTAAAAGTCTACTTAAATTTCAACACTGCATTAGCAATCTGGGACAATTTTCCTTGTACGTTCGCATTTAAAGTATATTTTAGATGGTCTGAAAAAGCAACCCCTGCTGTCAAGTATTTCAGCTTTGCTGCTATCCAATATTTTTATTCCAAACACACATTTTTAAGTGCAGATAGGGCTAAGTGCCCAGCAAATCTGATTACTGCCAGCGCATAATGCCTGACATCCTTTATGCACTTGGTTCTTGACTCGACACAGTGGGGGTTAATGGGAGCTGTGAGGCTAATGTCCTGTGCAGCAGGTTTAGAGCATAGCTCTGAAAATAAACATGGTAGGCTTTCCATCTTCTTGAGGCTGCTTTGCTGGCTATGATGTGATGGGTGCTGTGTAATATCGAGAAAGATCAGACCATGGCATGGGCAGACATCCTGTGACACCAATACAGAGGTTCTTAAGGACCAAAGTGGTTGGGGAAGAGGACTCTTATCTTAGGAAATAAATTGAATATTATTTTAAAAATCACACCAATTAAAAAAAGAGGTGGTGGAAAATTACCATAACAAAGGAAGATTTTCTTTTATTCATCACAAAAAGGATGACTGTGGATGGAAAACAATAAATACAGTGGGAACTAGATTTATTCTCTGGGTTTTCCACATATTCTACTAATAATCTTCAAGACAGCCACATTTCTTTCTTCTCACCCTACTGCAGGATCTGGTGAAATTATAAACTCTTCAGGGAGCGGGTGATCCCTTGTTATGTGTCTGGTACAGTGGCCAATGAACATATGCTGATATTTTTAACAGCTCCACTGTGAGAATTGCTTTAAGAATGTCTCAGAGAGAATATAATGCTTGCCTTGTGTGGGAGGTCAGGCTAGATAATTTTAATAGACCCTTCTAAACATGAAATGTATTATCAAACAAAACCACGGTGATACAGGCAGCAATTATTTTCATAATGAGAACAGGTAATTGTGTGGACAGCATTGAGCAAAAATAAATGAGATCTGGAGACTAATAGCATACTTCTGTAAGGAGAGGAAAAAATACTTCTGTAAACAGAATTGGTATTGCCACTACTTCACATTCACGCAGCAATTTGCAGAGTTGTTTCCTTCATTTTGGGGAAGGGGCATGAACAGAACAGAGATTCAGTGGCTGCCCAACATGCAGTGATGCACTGGATAAAGGCTGCTGGGGCACCTCTGCCAGCCTGTCTTCTCCCCTCCCACCTCTTGCACAACTGGAACACAGCACTGATGAGGTGTCCCTCTCCTGACCCACACTGCTCCCACTCTCTCGATCCTGGGTGACACCCTGGGGACCTCTGACAGTTATGTTCCTGCCAGCACCAGGGCAGACTGGCAGAAAGTTCTTCCAGCTCCTGTTGGCCCCAATTCAGGTGTAATGGTTTTATCAGGGCAGGTTGGAAAAAGGGAACATTAAATCAGTCATGTGATGACCTTTACCTGCAGCTCCACCCTGTCTCTGAACACATTCCTTTGACAAACCCTCTTTCAGAAGTTACCAACACTGGTACACACCTGGAGGTGTGAGTGTCATTGTACATGTCCGCATGTGCAGATATAAGAGAAAAACTCAAAAATACATATTTATTGTCCCAATTGTTTTCTTGCTTTTTCTTCCCTGGCCTTAATTGAATTTACACTGACTTCTTTTGCTTGGAAAGCTTGCTAATTCTGATTTTGGATTGTTGGATTTTGCCTTACATCAGTAGACACGTGCATCCTCATTGAGTAGCTTTCCCCTTACCCTTAGTGGCTACTGGACACCCATTTGCAGACACTATGTAGAGTGTCTATAAGGCCAGGAGCCAAGTTCTGAGCTGATGTAAAGGAGCTGTACCAATTTACACCAGCAGATTATTTGCTATGACACTAAATTTCTCTTTTCTCCTGTCCCTGATACAGGATGCTCTGTCTACCACACGCAATAACAGCAAAATGCTGATAAGATTAAAGGCCTCTTCTAGTAACCTTTTGCAATCTGATTTACTAATTGGGCCATGGGACTCACAAAACAGTGTGATTCTACCTCAACTACTAATTATCTGGCACTCAAATCCCAAATTAAAGACCTTATGCAGAGGATTGGAGCCTTAGGGGGATGTGATTCTCTCCTGTCATTTTAAGGAAATAGACTCTTTCATATACTATATGTATAAAAATGGAAAGAAGATGACAGGAGAAATTTTGGTTCCTTGCTATTAACATTCATGACACCCATGCTATCTGGAAAAAAAAAGAAAAAAGAATTATACTACAATAGGGATGTTTTGGCAGTCTCGGAACTACTGCACTTATAAAAGGCTATTAATAGATTAAGATCGTGTCTACTGTACTCCCAACAGTTACCTAAGGACTTGAAGTGTACTCGTTATAATAGCAATGCTCAGTACTTAAAGAGTTCTACATCTCCAAAGTACTGTACAAACATTAACTAATTGATCATCAGCTCCACAGTGATCTGTCAACATTAATCAGAAACACCTTTTGAAAGAAGACCAACCCTGTTTTTCAAGTGTTCAGGTTGCAGATCTATTCTGTAGAGGCTGAGTGCCTTCATACCATAAAATTCAGCATTACAAGAAACATCTGTCACGGATGCCCCATTTTCTCATTTTGACCTCATGGAAAGAAATATTACAAGGCAGAACATTTTCTCAGGAGAGATTTTTGTGTTACATATGAAGGCATTATTTGCATCTTTTAAATATATGTATTTGGATTAATCTATAGTAAAGAGGACACTGATAAAAATTTATATACTGTATTTTTTGATAATTCTTGCTTTTTAGATGAACATTCTTCATCCATATCCTTAGAAAATTGGATTGTTCAAAGAGAACAAAGTCCTTCACTGTTTGACGCTTTTATACCTGCAAAGCTGGTTGCCTTTGATTATGAAAATGAAGTGGACCTAAAAATAGGAAATATAGTTTTTTATTTTTTTTTTATTTTTATTTTTGATGGATCATCATGTCATTTCACTGAAATAACAGAGGGAGAAAAGTCTCAGTTTGACTTGCGCTTTCATAGCATTTGAGTGGTTGTGGAGGTACATCTTCAGCACAAGGCCAAGCTGTTGCATCAGTCTACCCATACCAAAACTGACATAAAGGACTGCAACAGAAATAATTTCACCTTGTTGGAACAGTTTACATGTCCCAAATAACAAAGGAAAGAAATTACTAGGTTTTAAACCTTATCTAATAATGATGAACTCTGTAGCTACCTGCAATATACATAGACACGATCACACAGAGATGCTGTCCCCCTTCTGCATCCCAAGCTCCACTGAAAGAATAGTATTAAATAGAAGGTCAAGCTCTCCAGAGAATTTTAGTTATTTATGCGCCCTTAAGTAAACATAAAAATATATGTGTGTGTATATATATGTGTGTGTGTGTGTCTCTGTGTGCATGTGTGTATTTATATATCTTATTTGATCATCTAGTATTTTTCTGAATGACCTGATCTCACTTGGCCCAGAAATGCAATGATGCAGAATGTTGTCTTCTAGTGCTTGTACAGTGTAGGGGTCTGTTTTTGTTTGGTTTTGGTGGGTTTTTGTTTTTGTTTTGTTCTCTTTTGTTTGGGTTTTTTTTTTTTCTGAACACTATCTAGCCAAACTTTTCTGTTCATTTCCATATGGGAGTTTCTGTCATTTGAAATGCTTCAAAAATATTAATGAACTCCAGCTGTATTCCAGTGCAGGATAGAGTATGAGAAAAGAATAGGACGATTTAAGGTTTCTCATGCATTTAACTATTGGATGTCTGGTTGTTGTAATCTTATTGTAATTATGCTTTTAGGGAGGATTTTCACATGCAGTTTATTAGATTTTCAAAAATTACAATAATAAAAAACCAAAGCAAAATCTTATAGTATTAAAACATTGGCATATATTAAAACCTACATGATTCATAGGCCGAATTGGAAACTTTAGTTACTTTCACTGAAATCAAAAAATAAGAACTTCTGAATGGTAATCTAGATGGTTTAATATGGAGAAACATTTTATAAGTATTTTCTTCTGGATTTACTACCCTTCTGTCATGCAGTTACTCTTGTTGTGTAACTCTTGTGCTGGATCCCTTTTCTCCTTGTTAAACTTCCTTCTCCCTGCTTTCTTTATTAAACTTTCTTTCCTTGTGTGTAGTTTTTTTCTTACCTAGATTAGGTGTAGATTAGGGTGATGCTTTTGCTGGATGTGATGTGAACACAGCACCCATGTAGGTGCAGAGGAACACTACAGCTCAGTGTTAGCAGGTCAGAGAAAGCACAGGCTTTTTTGCTAATCCTTAAATTGTGGTACGTGCCACAAACACTATGCAAGGCTGAATCTCTGCCCTTCTCTGTTATTGACCAGTACTCTCAATCCAGAGCCCAGGGAAGCTGGAGGACACCCTCCTCTGCTTGTGCATGTTCCTGACAAAACTTGTCATACACAGTACTGCAGGAGGAATTTCTGCTGTTTCCATTGGCAAGGATGACAGTAGGATTTTTTTATTTGTTCCCTATTACAGGAGGACATAATACCACTGAGCAGTGTTTAGTGTTTTCTGGGTTCTTCTTTTTAAATTTCTAACTATCACCTTCTGATCATGAACTGTTCTTTTGCTTAAAATCCATTGATGCACTCCTTCAGTACCACATAACGTAAACGAAAGAGGCAGAAACAGAAAAGCAGGCAGCTCTTCAGCTCTTCAAGAAGTGTTTGGACAACACTTCCAGGCACACGGTGTGACTTTTGGGGCTGTCCTGTGCAGGGCCAGGAGCTGGATTTCAGTGGGCCTTGTGGGTCACTTCCAACTCAGCATATTCTAAGATTCTAAGATTCTATGATTTCACAGAGTTAGTCACACTAAAATAAGGGATAACAGCAAAGGGCAGAGATGTCTCCTAAGGTGTAATTGGCACACTTTTTGCAAGTCCCATAAACCTTTATGCTGCAAATACAAATTGCAGAGTTTCCACAGGTAAAATCTCTGCAGGCTGTAAAAAGGAGCAACATGCCAGTAAACCAGCTGCTGATAGGTGTGCAGACTATCTGTGTGGGCTGATTGTAGCAAGAAGTGGCTCATTCCCCACTCAGACAACACCAGTAGTATGAGTGGGTTCGCTGGATGAACAAAAATATCAGCCTTTCTGAACTGCTGCTTATTTTTCCTAATGTCATGACTCTGCTAATGAAAGGAACTTTTCCGGTCTTTCCTAGTGCTACTCCCAGACTTCTAGCCCAGAGTGTCTCTCTCCTTCCTCCTCAGCCTTTCAGTTTCCTCCTTTCTTATTCAGTTTCAGTGTATCCTTTTGAATCCTATTGTTAATCTTTAATAACTCCAGATTTGCTTTCACACACTTCTCATCAATTCTAATCCCTCCCAACGTTTTTTGTTCTTCCAGTTCATTTTATTCCCTGCTGCTTGTTATCTGGCCTCAGTTTCCTCATCAAACTCAGACCTACAGTGATGTTATACCTTTCTCCCGAATCCTACACCTTGTGATGCACATGCAATACCTGGCCCACTTGCTTCCCTTTAACCTCTCAATCTATATTCTCAGTCTTCCATTTCCAGTGCCACTGCTCTTAGTATTTTAATTCCGTAGGTTGTCCTATTTCCCACCTGTTTTTGACTCAAATAAATATCTCTTCCTTCCAGCTTGACTGTGAGCAGAGAGAGAGTAAAGGAAGTTTTTCACTTGTTGCAGAGCCTGGATCATACCAAGCTAGGAAAAGACAGACATGTCCTTAAAGGATTACCTGGTTTACACCTCAAGGGGTGTGGAAATTCAGGGTGCTCTTGTTCTATGTTATGGGCACAATGAAGAATCCCTCAGGCTGACTTTAGAATGGAAAGAACTAAGACAGCACCAAAAAGGTGATGACTTTGAGGGTTGTCACCTTCAGCCTCAGTATGATCCCTGTATAATTACTCTTTTCGACATTTTTTTCTCCCCATCTAACTCTGATTTCACTTAGGTTTCCCCAACATACCCCTGAATCATGATGATCATATTTGCCCTCCATTCTGTGGAGGATGAGCTGCATCAGATCAGTCCAGGGAATGATGAGACACCCAAAGAAGCTTCTTGGCTCTTCAAAAAATCACATAACTTTTAAATTACTTGTTTTAAGTTACATGTAACTTTCAAGAATGTGTTTTGATTGTTTCTTGGCATGCACATGTCACAAAGAATGAAAGGGTGCCCAAAGCCAGCAGGAATTATTAGACATCCCATGAAGGTCTGTCTTTCTCGCTATGTTTCCAAATAATCAGTGATTTTCAGATAAGCTTCTGAGAACTGAGCCTCTCCTGTGAAACATATCCAAACCTCTAAAGACTGCAAAAGTCCAGCAGAGAGTGAAATTCCTGGCAATTGTGAGAATCCCAGCTTCAAGTAATACAAGGTAATGTTTTTTCTAATCCCAGATGAAGTCTGAGAGTGAAAATGAAATGAGAAGCTCTCTATTGGAGACTAAGTCTGCCTGTAAGTCTTAAACACCCTTGGAGAGGGTATTTTTTATTTAAAAAATGTGTTTTGCCAGTCTATTGGGAACCATCTATGTATCACTTACAAATTCTGTTGAGTCTATGAACTCTCTACATTTCTGCTTTTGTGCTATCTTTTGGTGTATTTGTTAGCTGAAATCACATCAAGCCTGTAGGTTAAAGGGAAGATGAACACAGATCCTCTGAAGCCCAGGTCAGACCTCTCTCCATTAGACAACCTCTCCACACGCTGCCAGTTAAAAGTGGAATTTTTTTTCCTTGATGTCATGTAAAAATACGGGTTGAATCAATGAAGCAGAACCAAAGCTTTAAGGTTTTAACTTTGAAATTTCTCAGCATTGATAAATGAAATGGATACTATGAAATTATTTTGTTTACAGTCCTGTACCATGGGATAAAAATAAATTAGTGAATTTTCACAGAGAAAATTCAGCCTCTTTCCTCTTTTTTTTGACTGAGTGCTGAATGAAACAGAAGCACCTTTTTATTTAGCGTAGTCTCATGATTGGCTACACTTAGATTCTGTAATTAAAAAACCCAAACCCAACAAAACCCAAAAACCTGTACAGAAACAAGGCTTTCTGCCAGACAGACCTTTCTGTGTGGGTAGCAGAGCAAATTAGACACAAGCTTGTAGTGGCAGCACAAAATACCTGGGTAATTTCAGAAAAGTTTACCTTCAACCTTTAAAGGTGCAGCATTGTGATGCCGAAAATTGTCACACATAAATTGCTATTTCATCTCTAGAGCAAACACAGATACAGAAGAAAATGTATTTTAAATAAGGTGAATTCCAAGGTGCTATAATGGATGTTTTATCATGGTTTCCATTGCAGAAAATGCAGAGAAAGGAGCATGAGGATGTCACTGGCAGTGAAGAAACCCTGTGCGGTTTATACCCTGTTTAGGTGAGGAGAGGGAGGTGACTTGTGTGTAAGACTAGTGTCAAGAATTGCAAGCTGAGTTTTGTTCTGATATCCTTGAGGCTCTAGGCAGGAACTGGATTTCATTTCTTGCCTTAAGTATTGTTATTTTTAACATATACATGAAAATGTTTTCCTGCTTTAGAGGATAGATTTGAGGGTTAAGACTAAAGACTGAGAAGTTGAGACTGCTGATATGGAAACAAGAAATACCACTATCCTGCCTTGAACATCCAGTTCCTCTCCTTGTATGACGGCAAATTACTTTTGATTGGTTCAGGGTTCATATCTCAACACAGGTTGTCCTTTGAACCATGCAGTCCTAAGAGACACTGAGATTTGAAGGCACAGTTCAAAGAAATATAGAATCATAGAATGTTTTGAGCCAGAAGGGACACTAAAGACCTCTCGTTACAATTCCCCTGCCTTGGGCAAGGACACCTTCCACTAGGCCAACTTTTTCAGGGCCCCATCCAGCCTGGCCTTGCACATTTCCAGGCATGGGGCAGCTGCAGCTTCCCTGAGCAACCCGTTCCAGTGCCTCACCACCCTCACAATGTAGAATTTCTTCCTAACTCCTAATCTAAACCTACTCTTTTTCAGGTTAAAGCCATTCCCCCTTGTCCTATCACTACATATCCTTGACAAAAATCTCTCTCCAGCTCTCTTGCAACCCCTTTTAGGTACCGGAAGGAGTTCTAAGCTCTTCCTGGAGCTTTCTTTTCTCCAGGCTGAACAAACTTAACTCTCTCAGTCTGTCTCCACAGGAGAGGTGCTTCAGTCCTCTAGGATTCCACAGGCCCACATCTTGCTTGTGCTAAGGGCTCCAGATTTGGATGTAGTACTGCAGGTAAGGTCTCACAAGAACAGAGGAGAAGTTCAGAATCACCTCCCCCAATCCTGCTGGTCACTCTGTTTTTGCTGGTTGGCTCTCTGCCCTGCAAGCATGCATCACTGAGCCATGTCCATAGCTGGACTCATAGTGACCAGGAGGAGCAACTCTCAGATCTCAGGATCCCACCAGGATCTTTTCCAGGAAACCCAACCACATGCTCCGTTTCTGGTATATGTTTGGAGCACACAGTGCTGGTGCACACCAACTCTGCCCATCTTCTGTTACAGACTCTGCTGACTTCAACATAAACCCACTGTGTCTCCTTTTAAAATGTTTGCTGTGTTTCAGCTGTTATACTTACAAAATAAATCAAATATCTGTTCTTGGATGCTTTCCCTCTCTCTACACCAAACTTCTCTTTCAACTCACTGTCCCTCAAGGATCCTATTTCAGTGTTAATATTTTATGCATTTAACCATTATAAATAAAGAATATAAACATGGAACATGAATGCATTCCTGAAGGACAAAATAGCACTACAAACCCCCTATTTTGCTCTGAATTTGACAAATTATTTCTCAAGAGAATAAAAGGCGTACCTAAGGAAATGTCTACCAGTCAAAAGTTTAAATCAAAAACAGAGCAAGCAAACATGTAATGTTTTAAAGTTCTAACTAACTTTGAACAAAAGATACCTTGGGGAAGCGAAAGTAAGACTGGTATGTGTCCATTAAAGGGTTCACATGTAACCTTTGATTTCTCTTGTTCAGAGGACTTTGAGATGATAGGAAGAAGATGTTAAAATGGGATTACATCATCAGCCGTGCAGGGACTGGGGGAGAAGCCAGTCACTGGATACACTTGTCTCACTTTTTGTGCAAGATGTTTCAAGCACTCTGAAACTAGTAAATGTGATGCATTAAAAAAGTCTCAAAATAGTAACCACTGGTAGATTTGAAGATTTTATTCTGGATGCAAGAGGCTATTCAGGCAGTGTCACATTTCTTGGCAGGGAGATTCTGCAAATATATAAAGAAAAAAAAAAGGAGGAAAATAAAAGCAGCAGAAAATATCCAGAACACTTTATGTACTAGGTGGGAGGGAGAGAGTACAGGGAACCAGTACAGAAAGGTCTGTGAAGCCTCTTCTCTTCATTCCCTGTGTCCTAACCAAAGGTCTTGACCATCTAGTGGAAAACTTCCAGTTCTTTGGAGACATGACACAGCCAGACTTTTAGTCCAAGTCTAGTGCTAATATGAGATATTAATCATAGAAACATCAAATCATTGAGGTTGGAAAAGACCTCCAAGACCATCAAGTCCAATGTCATCTGGTGCTTCACTGGGCCTATTCTTCCCTCCATAATTTCACAGATGCTGAATTCTGATCTTTGTCCCCTTCAAGAAGGTAAGCAGCCAGTACTACCAACCAATTTCATATTCCAGAGAATGTCATTGCTTCTAACTTGCCATAGACTGGTTTTTGCAAGGGAAGAAAAGAATCCTGATATATTATGAACTATGAATAACAAAGTCCCACCTAGGACTCAGTAACTAATACTAAAGCCAGATGGAGACCTTAATTTTACATTATAAAGTGGTAAAAATGATGCCATTTACAGCACTCTGGCAGGTTTCAACAGGCCTACAAATGCCACTAGCAATTAATAAAATCTCTGTTCTCAAATACATTTTACAGTTTGTTCCCAGAGAGAAGTATTTTGCACTTTTTGAACTTCCAGGCTGATGGGCTGAGCACAAAATTGGTGCAGGATTTTTTAAGTGGATAATCCAGTACATGGCTGAGCAAATGACAAACCAGATGCAGAGTGGATGGTCTCCCTCGAGGCTTGGAGAAGTGGAGAAACAAAAAAATTCGCAGGACATTTCTAGTGAATCAGCCCCTTGTTCTCCTCCACAAAGGAGGAGGGGAAAAAAACACGATGACACATAAAACACGTGGCAACAAATTGATGGCAACTTCTACAAAATGGGAATATGAACTGCATGGCATGTAGATAAAAGAGAATGCATCTGCAAAACATGTGAGGAAAATTGTGAATATAATTCTGGCAATTATGATTATAGTGTTGTATACGCTACTGCACTTAATTACAATTCTCCATTCTTTTCATGCTATGGAAATGGACTAAATGGACGACAAAATATATCTCAAAAGACAAGCAATCTGTGGCATGAATAGGAACCTCCTTTATCTTAATACAATGAGGCCCACATTTTACAAACATGGCAGCATCTCTGTGAGAATTTTGATTACAAAATGAACATTGTGATAAAAATAAGCAGCCTTTATTTTTTCATCTGAGAACATGAATAGTATTAATAGGATTATTAAGAAGAGTTGGATTGTTTTGTTACTTTTTTAGAAGTAGTTTCCTTTTGGAGTGACATTAAAATGATCATCTTTCCATTATTAAAGAATCCAATGTTATTTTATTGAAAGGGGAAGAGATCTGCTTTAAAAAAATTCTCCTCATTTACGTGCTTAACACTTTCCTTCTTTTTCTCTTTTGGAATGAGAAGATGTACAGGTTTTGTAGTACACACATACTCGATTAAACGTTAAAATATGGTCATAATCATTCATCTTAAACTGTGAAGCAGAACAGTTCATCTGTATAGATCTGTGAAATATTTGACAAATAATGAATTCTGTTTAGGAACACTGGTCTAGAAGGGATGCCTCAGGGAACTGAATTAATATGCAGGGAGTTTTTTGGTATGCATTTAAAAGTGTACACTCATGTTTTAAGTGTTGGTTTCAGGCAGTTTTCAGATGTTCCACTGAATTAAATGAGCCAGGGTGGATTTACAGGATCTGGAGAACTAAGTCACCATATGTCTTGAGAGGGGAAGTCGTATGAAAGAGTGATGTCATGCAACATAAGGTTTTTGGTGGCCCAAACTTGGGACAAAGGTATCCTTGGGAATAGTAAAATTCTGGGTTACACTATCCTCTGTAAAGATCCACTGATAAATCTTGACAGTTCATTGCCCCATCATGTATACTGGTTCATTCATTTTATAGGGGGTTTTTTTTTGTGAATGTTTAAGAGCTCAATGAGTTGCATAACTGGCGTCTGAAAAACTCAGAAATTCTGGTTATGTGTTCACAGATGAAGACTTTGCTGCGTGGGAATGCTATGACTGGGCATACTTGCTGTTCTCAGACCTACTACCCAGGAACATACAGGAGAGAAAAGAAACCAAACCGGATAAGCATATAAACCTGCTTATTGTGACATCTATATAGTTGTCATTATTATTTCCTTTCTGCTCAGAAAGGCTTTTGAAGGTTGGAGGGAGAGTTATTTACTATCAAGTGAACTTTTTTCCAGTATTCGTTGTGAAACCACATATTTGCCTCCCACAAAAAGAAGCTTAAATTAATCCGAGTTCATTGAGCTCTGTAGAAGTCTTAGAGGCCATGAACAAGTGGGACCATGCTCTTCGAAGTACAACATGTAAGAGTAACAAGACCAGGAAGGAACAGAGAGTGTCCCAGTTCTGCTGAAGCACATGAGGCTTGTGAGAACCCATGCCTAGTGATCTACCATTCAAACACCTGTGCTCAAATGTGCCTCCCCAGAAAAATCTCTGTGTAGGCTGTGTCTGAGTTGGTAAAAACTGGATTGAATTTATTTCTTAAACATTTTCCATTATCAGTTCAAATTCCGTATTGTCTGTAGAGTTCAGGTAGAATTCTCTAGTTTTCCACCATCTGCTATAATTCATTGGTAAAGCTGCAATATATGATGTAAGGTAGAACATAAACAGCTCTTTTTCTCCTGGTTGAATTCAGGCTAATTTAGATGATTGCAAATGTGCAATATTTATACTGGAGAATTAATTATTATTTGGACTTCCCTCAAGTCACTTGCTGTTAATTTTCCAGTGTTTTCTTTTTATGTTTTTCAACCAGTCCTTATTGCTGCATTCTGTACAAAAGCTGACATTCCTACTTGGGGTCATCTAGCTGAGCATTTCTTTCACCCTCTACTGCCTTCCACAGAGGCTTTGTCTAGACTTAGAACACAAGCTAACTGAGATTGATTTATCCCAGTCTGGACAAGCTTTACAGCTCTCAATCTCAAATTTGATCTCTTCTCATCTGTATTCACTTGGATTCATCATAACCCTTTCTCTATAACCAAGATATCCATGTTTTTGTACTAGCTATCAGGACTCCAGAACTCACCACACCTTTGTCACTGTTTGATTAAACTTGTGTTTCACGTCTGCAAAGGACTTTTTATTGCTTTTTAAGACTTTTTATTTTTGCCTACGTTAATATTTTTCTTTAGGAAGAGAAAGTTCTTCCTCTGCAGTATGTAGTCCTTGATAATAAACAGAAGATGATGGCTTTTTTTTTTCATTTTGTCATGGATAGCCATACCTAGAAAAAAGCTGACTCTTAAAAAGTTACTTTGAACATCTATAATCAGATAAGAATAATTTAATTAAAGTCCATTTAAAAATCTAATATTTATTATTAGCTTGTGTACTTCCTAATTGTTTTATGGGCTTTTATTTTTATGGCAAGAGTCCAATCCCTACAAATCCATGTAACTTGATACATATACAAGCAAAGAAATGCATTTGCAACTTTGTTTGAAGAGGAAATTGTCAGAAATGTCAGAGCATAACATTTCACAACAGTGAAAAAATAACTTTGCTTTTAATGATGTGGTTCTTCTCTTCCTTGTTAATATATTAAAAAATACATTACCAATTTTGGAGGGCAAAAGGGGGAAGGGGACTGCACTTAGAAAGCATAGGACTGTGTAATGTCAGTAATACCAAGAGATTAAAAAATTAAATCAATATATCAGTGTTCACCCAATGCATTTTCTTTTCAATTTTTTCTTGTAAACACCAGAAATAGATTCTGACCTCAGCCAAACCTTGATGCTGGAAATACTATCCTTACCCAAAAGAAAACTAATTTAACTTATTTTTAATGAATAGCAGTTTATAAAATGGGACTTCTGAATGCAAACATTTTTCTAAAGACTCTCTGAGACTACTCTGTGCACTTAATTAGGTAGTATCCTTATGTCTGAATTAATGAGTTAAACATGTAGAACCCTTACAGATACAGTAATGTCAACTAAAAAGGAATCAGACCAGAGAATATAAAATGTTAATTCCATTAGTTCTGATTTATGGAGAGCTCCCGATATCTTGATATCATCCATTGCAGTCTTGCATTGATTTTAAGAGGCAGGGAATGTCAGAAAGAAACATTTCCTGCGGTTTTCTGGTTAGAAATTAAACATAAGTGTAAAAAAGACAAATATAGCTTTAATAGCTTTAAATTTAAATTTCTAGTCTGAAAGTCAAAAACACAGTCAATGGGAAAATAATGACACTACATTTACCTGGGGAATTCAGCCCAAGAGGAATCAATTTTTTTTGTAAAGATCATGCTTTTAATCCACCTCTACCTGAGTGCCAGATGGTCAAACCAAAGAATCAACACATTAAGCAGATGGACTTGGTATCTGATTCCCAATTACTAGAGTTGCTTCATGTGGAAGGTTACTTCTACTGATCAGAGAAAATTTTTTGTCCCCAGATGGTGGCAAAAAATTGCTCACTCTTTTAGTATTAAAAGTTTGCAATTATCTTTCAAAGTTAGGCAGTAACATTAAAGATTTCATCTAAGGTATCTTTTGAGGATGGTAGGTTTGGATCTAACCTTAAAACTGGGTGATAAAAACTTAGGGACAAGAAGTTGTTAAAGTATGCAAACCAGGGGATTAAGCTCTGCCTTATGTTGTGCAAGAAAAAAGCCACTGGACGTGACACAAGAAACCATGGGATGCCACAAACTACTCTGTGAGACGGTGGCCAAAGCTTGCAGGGATGGATGGATTCCACGGGTGTTTAAGAAGGAGTTAGATCAGACACAGCCAAAACCCACAAATACATAGACCAGGTTGCTTAGGAGCTTTTGGGGAGCAGAGTCTCGCCAGGGCTACACATAGTGCACATACAGCAGCAGCAGTAAGACTGGTTAAGGCTGAGATTACACGAGCAACTATAGCAGAAATACAATATTTGAGTTCAGATTTGACAAAACTGGGGCTGATAGCAAGAAGCAATTAGGTGCAGATTGTTTATTTGTGAAGAGACAAAAGCAGTGAAAGAACCAGCATGCTAAAATAGAAAAGCAGTGGAATATGAAGTGGGAATAAACTTGAAGCTTGACCAGCTGGAGAAGAAAGCACAGGACAGGGCCATCAATGCTACTGAAGTCCACGTGACATTACACTGCTTCTGTTTCTGCAGGTGTTGTTAAAGGTATGGTTCCCTGTTCATGCTGGTCTGTTCACACACAATGTGTGCATGGGATTACACTTTCAGCCCTGCTCATGGTTGGACCCCAAAATGGGAAAAACAGCAGTCTTACATCCAGCAGTCCAGGAAAGGAAAAATCCTCAGGTCTCAAGGTCTAGCAGATGTGTTTTTCTTTTAACAAAAAGTGTCAAAATTATTTAAAATAATCCTAGTAGATAATATAGGACAATAGAGCTGAAAACAATAGAGCCTCTATGAAAAGAGATAAAGCTCCATTAAACCTCGTTCAGGCTGCTACAGACAACCATGCATTAGTTACCAGCTGTACATAACTATTTAGCCAAAGTATCTATTTCAGCGACAATTCCCCATCAAAGGGATAAATGGAAGCATTGTTTGATGGATTCAACAAGTTGGCTCTGTAGATATCTGCACATCCAAAGGTTAGAAGTGGGCATTGTTCTTACTGGAGCTTGTGCCTTCCCAAAGCTGACACACGAACTGGATTCCAAACTCCCTCCCCCCATCTCATGTGCTCACGACATTTGCATTAACTCACAGTCTAGAGATGAGAGACTATTAATCTTGGTACCTGGATATAAATTAATAAATAAATATTTCACATATATAAAATGTATATGCATGTATTTAAACTCCCTATATATTCCTTTTGGGCCAAATCAAAATGTACACTTTCTTACCAAGTAATGTGTATTTCCTTTGAAAATAGCATTCAGGCCACTAAAACCCATTTGATTTAACTGAAAGTTGTACTACCATTTTAGCTTTTTTTCTCCATTTCAAATGCCATAACTATTTTTGAAATGATTAATTTGTGAAATAGAATTCCAGTTGGGAGACAAAGTAACTAGAATTGTAGTAAGCATCAGTCTTTGGAATTTTTAATGGTTTTCCTCCTCAGGTTTTTGACTATAGTTATTCATAGAATAGAATCATAGAACCATATAGGTTGGAAAAGACCTCCAAGAACATTGAGTTCAATCATTACCAATTCCCTCGAACTGTGAATCTTGTGAATAGTTTAAGCTCCTCACAGATTATCACTCTCCAGTCCCAAATCTCTCTCTAACCTCAAAAACCCCATTCCCCGTACCACCTGTTTATCTGCAATTATCTGCTGGGGAACAAAGATGGAAACTTCCATGGAGTACAGATTATTTGACATTAGACTGATACACAATATACTGCACATCATGTTTTTACTGTTTTTATAAATAACAATGAAATTTTACTCCCCAGCCCAACTGCTAAACTTGGTCCAGTTTTAATTAAATCCAGCCTTTTTTTGTTGAAACAGATCAGGTTTCCAAACTACACCAGCTTCATAGACTGATATTTCTGTTCAATGACCAGGTTTAGACAGGCAGGAACTTCTGTTCCTCCTTGTCCTAAGGGACTGCTTTAGTTTCATACAAATATGACCTTTGAAAGAAAAGGATAAAATAAGCTTTTTGCCAGAAAAGGCTGGTGAAAGCCATTTCCCCTGTGTAAATAAAGGGAAAAGACCAAGGTATTTACTTCTTTTGAGGAACAGTTTGCATCTGTTTCAGGAGAGATAATTTTAAATGCATTAATTTTAAAAGCATTTTGCAACTTTGACAGTGATATTAGTTATAAAATGCTGTAACACAAACAGGACAATAACTTGGAAAATCTGAAGGGAAATTGCAATGATCAAGAATGGAAGAAAAGTTATACTTTATTGCAAATCTGTATTTTCTTTGACTAAATATCCTCTTGAAATTGTCTTAGCTCAGTAGCCAGTGCCCATTTGTTTGTATTAAAAAGGAGATAATAAAGAATTTAAATAGCAATGATAATATTATTCTACTTTAAATTTAACCTCCTTCAGCAGAAATAATGAAGACTTTTCTTACACAGAATAGCTGTCTGGGCAGGCAGTGAGGGTACAGGGCAATGCTACAGCTGCATGATAGGGATGGCATTGTTTTGGAGATTTACTGTGCTGCAGGATAAGCAGATAGAGCAGAAATGCAAACTGCTGTGTAGGTGAGCAGGTGAGACGTGACTTTGACCAGACACTTTAAAGATAGTTTACAAAAAGAGACAGGATTGGTATGACCTTCTCCTGACTCTCATGTTATTTATTCTGTAAAGACGGGTTAATGATTCTCTGTAGCAATCACCCCAGATTGGTTCAGGAATATCCGTGGCTCCCAAGAGACTCACTTGACACAGCTCCTCTCTTTATGTAATCATTCATCTTATCTCAGAGTGGCGTAAGACTATGAGGTGGGTTATAGAATAAATATGATAGGAAATTTATTGCTTATATCTTCACTCTCAGGAAAACCTGACTTCTTGGGGTACAGAAGAAGCAGCACTGGGAAGGTAAAGGAGATCAAGAGCTGACAAGCAAAGGAAAGACAGGCAGAGAGAAGAAAAGGTGTGTGCCAAATGGAGATATTTATAGTGGCTTTATGGCCTCCTGCTTCAGGGGGTAATTTTCTCTATGAGTCTGTAAAGTGTCTTTGATGAGTCCCAGAGTCAGCCAGGACTTAAAGCTGAACCTGTCAACACCTCCTTCTTAAATAGAGGGCCCCAAAAACACCAAAGGGGCTTGACAAATCTAGACCTAACTTTTATAAGAATATGAAGGTTACTGTCAAAGTTTGCAAAACTGAGAAGCCACAGAACTTGTTTAGTAAAATGCAAAAGAATTTGAAATAAATCCCCTCTCTGTTGATCTGTCCCATAGAGAGGCCCCTTTCTTCCCACCTTCCCTCTACAAGCTCTGGGTTAAGAGCCTTCTTGTTCTCTTCATCGTTCTGACCACTGCATGCAGTGCATGCAGAAGCCCATTTCTTTCCTGATTTGTCCCATCCTGCTCTGTTGCTCTCCTGGAAGAAATAACCTGGCACCAGTCTGGAATGCAGATTCCTCATCTCCTGCTTCTCAACCACGTTCAGTGAAAGGACATAACAGACACTGAATACCGAGCCCAGGATCTTCTGCATCTCTTCCTGGGCTGCAGGAATTCCCAGCAGGGTTCTGGGAAAAGGATGGCTCCCATCCATCATATGGATGCTCTCCACATGAAAGACATGACACAAGGAGCTCTGATCCCTGTAGAGGAGGTGCTGGAGTCCAGCTGGGATGTGCTGCACAGCTGACATATCACCCAAGGCCTATATGCAGGTAACCCAATCCTGCCCTTCTCTCCATGACTAAGTAATAAAAATACAGCATTTTCTTTCCCTGCATTTGCTCTACTCAGCTGATTACAGTTGAATAAAAAGAGTTTCAGCCTCCGGATTTTATTTTCTTGATAATTTTCATGTTTTTTTCTGAGTGTTAACACATTTTGAAAAATTGCTGTTGCAGAACACGCCCAGAGGTATGACCATCTCTATGTATTTTAATTTCTCAGTTTGTAAGGCAGGAAGGACTTCTCTACCTTCATACTTAGAATAGGCCAGTGATTTTTAGAGAAAAAGCTGTATATATAAACCCCAATGCTTTATTTTAGAAGGCATTCATTAAAAATGGAAGTGCTATGGAAGTATTAAGTGCAAATAATTTATAAGAGCACAAGCACATAAAATTAAATAAGGATTAGAAATTTTTCTTGATGTGTCCTATATTGTTCCATGTGCTGGAACAAAAGGAAGATTTTGAAATTTTAATATTCTGGACTAAGGTATTTGGCAGTACTGATTCTCCTACACCAAGAAATCTCTTACCACATGAGCAAAGCCTATCACCACTGAATCATGAGACACAGTTTTGTTGTTTGTCCAAATTTGAATACAATTAAGATAATTCTAAAAAATTATTACCCTTTCCCAGAAATATATATCATATATTTATATATATTTATATATATACACATGGGCATATTCAGAGCATTCACTGCTTTGAATACACCCCAGCCAGAAGAAATTGATGAATTTGTTGTTGCTTGGGTAGATTTTCTATCTATCACAGGCCACAAAATGTCATCTAATGCACTTCTTATGGTCATCTGTATGTTGTTTGGGACAAATATGATCCAAATACAGCCCACTGCATGTGGGGAGAGAAGGACAACTTTATCTTCCTCATCTCTATGTGACGTCCAGAGCATGTGATAATGCTTTTGCGATATTGCAGGTACTATAATACTTGCAAGGACAGGATTCCTCGGTTTGACCCCTGCTCTTAAAGGAATCACCAAGGATGCTCTGAAAGCCTACATTTCTGCGGACATCGCATATAAAAAAAAAAAAAAAAGCATGAAAAATCTCAGAATCTTTGTATATGAACAATCAGCCATAAGACAAGAGCAAAAGTGAGAGTGAATTTTATATGACAAGCAAAGTAAGACTGCAAGTTGCTTGTATGATGGTACAAAATCCTTATCATATATTTTTTTTTTTAATTTCAAGCCTTTCCTCAAAAGAAGAGACATAAGCAGCAACACACAGTTTAATGTCCTGTGGAGGAGCTGTATAAGAATAATTAGAAAGATTAGAAAATTTCTTTTCATATTCATGGGGAGTGCTCCAAGCTCTGAAGCAGCTTGGAGGTAGACAGAGGGGCTGTAGCTGCCCAGGCTTCATGGCTTGTATATAAATATTGAGATTATCACGTCTTAGAGTTTCTTCTCCCCACCCTGTGTGAATTTACACTTCCCATCATTCAGTTCATAAATTTTCTTGTTGATAAAGATGCTGTTACAGTGCTGGATTGGAAAGAAGGGAAAGAATTCAACTGCCTAAATACTGAAGTGGTGCTTTAGACATGCCAGGTTATCCAAAACATTCCCATGGAGTGTGTAGATATGACCCAGCAACTTCTGGAACAGTAACTCAAAATCAAATGGGATATCCCAGGGAATCTTCTATAACACTAGAAAACTTAGTTTAAACAACAGAAGCCCATGCTGTGGGACATGAGCACTTCATTCATTCTTGATTTTGTGCATTTCAGATAAAGTTCCTGCCTTTATTTTCTTTCAATTAAATGGATTAATTTTGGTCACTTCCCCTTACCTCCATTCTTTCAATGTGTCTCAAGAATATATCCCAGTAATTCCAGAAAAAGATATATCCCAAGTAAATATTTTTTTCAGAAACATAATAAAGGTTAAAGTAGGGAGACAGGAGTGCTTCATTGATATTAAAACCCAAATCTATGAAAATTGATTAAATGGCTGGCTAGAACTTTTCTGAAATTGGTGGCAACTATGCCGTTTGCCTGGTAAATAATAAGGCACCTGCACCATCTGAGAACAACAGGCACAACAATAAGCCATTAAGTGATAGATTACTGGTAGTTACATTAAAGATTTTGTTGTTGCTATTAAAGAGGTTTTTTATAAAATTGTCCTCTATGAATATATAAATTCAAGTAAAATTAAATATTTCTTACAGAAAACTTATCTTCATTTTGCAACTTGATTAATTATATTTTGGTAATGGGCCAACATAGAACACCAAATTTTCACTTTTTTTTCAATACACCAAATGAATGACCAAATAATCAATATTACAGCAGAATTGCAGCATAGGCACTGTGCAGTTGACCTGTATATGTACAGAAATTCCATTTACAGAATTATAGAATTCTGTTTGGGTTGAAAGTGACCTTAACAATCATCTAGTTCCAACTGCCTTGCCATGGACAAGGACACCTTCCACTAGACCTTGTTCCTCAAAGTCCTATCCAGCCTGGCCTTATACACTTCCAGGGACATGACAGCTGCAACCTCTCTGGACAACCTGTTTCAGTGCCTCACCACCTTCACAGTGAAGAATTTCTTCCAAATATCTAATCTAAACCTACCTTCTTTCAGTTTGAATGATATCCCCTTATCCTATTCCTAAATGCCCTTATGACATGTGACATGTTTGTTACGTCAGACATGGGATTTTTCCACTTTTCCCAGGTGCAAAATATGCTCCTTTGTAAGAAAAATCTACAGATATAATCTACAGATATAACACATACTATTTTTAGAGACTTATGTCTGTACCTTGCATGGACTATGTAGCCAAAAGTGCAAGGTGTAACCACAAGCTATTGCATCATATTTTAATTTATGGGCAGAATAGTAGCATGTGTGGGTTAGCAAGTAGTGTCATCAGCAGTGTGGAGGTAGTTTTGATATAGAGCCATTAAGAACTAAATAATAATGGCTAATGATTTCACTTTAGTCAGTGCTTAGTAACAGCTCATTTGTGCTAAGCAAAGTTTGAATAAGTGACCCTGAAGCATGAGACTTATATTTTAGTCTGTCCTAAATCCATCCTGATAAGAAACTGGAAACATTTCCTTGTTCAAATTTTTGTTCCCATTGCAGGATTGCTAAATGCCCATCTGTGACTTTTCCACAGTATAAACTCACCTAATTACTACAGAATAAGAAATCACTACCCTTGGAGGTTAATGAGATGTTTTACAGACCACAATTGCAGGGTGTTCATTTCTATAGGAAGACTAAAAGTATTGTGAAAAAAAAAAAATTCTAATTCAGATATAGTGAACAATTTTGTTTGGGTGTTTGAAGATGAAAGGCTGAGACTGCTGTGGTCTGTATCCATCTGTGGTGTGTCCGTCACCTTAGCTGGTCGCTGAAGATCATTTTTTCTCACTTGAGAGAGATATTTCTTTGCTGTGATTCATCTGACCTTTTCTGGATGTGTGTGACGAGTTGAACTGCACCTTCGAGTGTCCAAGTTCTGTGAAACGAGCCCAGTGTCACCAGGCAGGTGCATACACCTGCACTCAGAGTGTCTGCCTCAGATGTGAATTCCTCCCTCTACAATAACTTAATTTGCTGGTGGCCCTGTTCCTTTATACACTATGGGGTCTTGAGTGTCCCAGCTGACCCAAGACTACCATAACAGCCAGATTTGTCAGGTGATAAAGAGGACTAGGTCTTTTGTTTCCTTTTCATCATCATTTATGGTCAGATTTGCATGCTTATTTTTTGCCCTTTTTTTTAATTTCACCTGGTGTTTTCAGTGCCCCTCCTACACCAAAATTTGAGATGAAGATTTCAAAAATACATTTAGTAAAAAATTTTCTGGATTTTTTGAAACTTCACTTTCTCAAGAGTAAAGCTCTGGATTCAAAGTGGGAAGATGTGGGTGCATATCCCTCGAGCTTTCCTTTGCCTGATGGGAATTTCAGCACAGTAGAAGGCGATGTGTGCTTTTTGCTTGATTCTGCAGTAAGCACATCAGAAACAAAAGAACAAACAGAAGTCTGGTGGCAATGCTGCTTGAATACTGCATTGTATCTAGGTACAGATCTTAGAATTGGTGCTGAAATCTTCTCTAAATGGTCAGAGCCATTGACTTAAGCAGTCCCAGGAATGCTACAGATGGTGGAATGACTGTAAAAAAATTGAGTTTTGTCTTCTAAATAATTGTATTCTGATTTATGAATTATGTGGCTTTAAAAGGCTTAAAAATGACCATATTTTCTTTTTAATCAAAAGTCTCTTGCTATATAAATTTTTGTATTTAAAATAAGAAGAAAAGAAAAGAGAAAAAAAGAAAAGAAAAGAAAAGAAAAGAAAAGAAAAGAAAAGAAAAGAAAAGAAAAGAAAAGAAAAGAAAAGAAAAGAGAAAAGAAAAATACACTTTATTTTAAGGAGTTACAGCCTCAAACTAGAAAATTTTGGTTGAGAACTGGAGATCTTTCATCCCAAAACAACTTTTTGGAATTTTTCACTTGACATATAGACTGGAATTTTCAATGGAAACATCTCTGACTACATCTATTAATATTTTGGAGCATGGCTTTTGATGGTTTCAAAGAGATCTGTCATTTCTAAAACACTTGGGCCTCATCTCTACAGCAAAAATCATGAAAACTTATCCAAATTACATAACTATAGGAATGTAAAGTGATTTAAGTAAGCTAATTCATATACGCATTGATTTCCTAATAATATGTATTTACATTGCTTCGTTAAACCATTAAAAATTAATTTGGAATTAATTTCCTGCAATCTCCCATGCAAACAAATTCTTACAGAAAGAGATGATTACTTCTCTTTGAGTTGGCATATAGCTAATCTATCTGCCTAGATATTTAGCATGAAGTCATTCGTGACAGATTAGAAATCTTAAAAAGGTACATGGACAAAAGCAGTGAAGATATGAGTTTTATCTGCCTGTGCTCTTCACAAAAATACTATCCCAGTGCTTGCCATATTTCAGTAAATATTGGCTAAGCCCTACGGTGAGGTAGCATGGCCCTGGGCCACCTCTGCCCACACTCTAAGCTACAAAGCCTGTAGAGTGTAAGTGTTCAAGAAAAGAATGGATATGGCACTTGGTGGTGTGATTTAGTCGACATTGTGGTGTTTGGACAAAGGTTCGGTCGTATTTACACACTCCATGATCTTGGAGGACTTTTCCAAACTTAATGATCTCATGATTCTAAAGGTCATTTAGAGGAACTGGTGCAGGGTTTGTCCTGCACTGAGTTCAGGGTAAAGGTGGTGAGGCACTGGCCTCAGGTTGCCTGAAGAAGCTGTGGCTGCCCCATCTCTGGAAGTGTTCAAGGCCAGGTAGGATGGGGCTTTCAGCAACCCGGTCTAGTGGAAGGTGTCCCTGTCCATGGTAAGGGGGCTTTCAGCAAGATGATCTGAAAGGTCCCTTCCAACCCAAATCATTTTATAATTCCATGATTCTATGAACTGAGTACAAGTCATGGAAAACCCCTGGCTCTGCTGCTGTATCCTTTTTCCTGTGACCACTTCTTTGCCCAATAGGAGGTGACACTGGAAACAGCATTGCTTACTCTTGCACCTGAGAAAGTATAATAATAACTTTCATTTCCTTTTGCTTCCCAGAACTGACATGTCTCAAAGGAAGGCAGGGCACCATTGCCCTCTTCCTCTGGAAATTTGTGCCTCACAGGCTGTAACAACAACTCAGCATTTCAAAAAGGTGGTGGTGCAATCAGTATTTTGACTCTTCACCTTGAGTTCACTGAATGGAAGATGATTGCATTGTTAAACCTTCCTGTGCTGACTTTTTTCCTTTTGCTGATAGGACAGGCAGTCTTGGTGTTTCTGAGGACAAGCAGCAAACACAAGTTTCCTTCTCCTGTATCATAGTTTCTCAGGCAAAAAGTGCAATTTTTTCATAATAGGTAATTCAGTTTTCTCATCGCTGAGAAGAATGAATGCATCAATGGATTGCTTTTCTAGGATTTCCTCTGCAAAGGTTTATGTTAAGTACTGATTTGCAGCAGCCCTGAGCAGAACAAGGTATAGTGTCGTCAGAAACATCTGTTGATTTTGGAGATTTGTGTTTTTGGCACCAGCAACTGGAGCAAGTGCAAGTGGGTATGGCAGTGTGCCAACACCAGCAAATATCAAGGCAGACTAACTGGCAAGTAGGGTGAAGTGGTCATAAGCTGGTGGGGTGTATGTGTAACTGGGAATGAGACAGCTGAGTGTAATGGGACCTGGTGCAGTTTGTCCAGAAAAGCTATGGATGCCTCACTCCTGCTAGTGTTTAAGGCTGGGTTGGATGGGACTTTGAGCAACTTGGTCTATGCCTTGGCATAGGGGTTGGAACTAGATGGAAGTTCCTTCCAGCCCAAGCCATTCTATGACTCCATGATTCTATGATTCCATGAGGTGGCTACTGGAGGGACTAGGGGTACAGGCCAAATGCTGAAGAGACTGTAGCATTTAGGAGTTGACTGAGCTAACAGTTTGTGTGTATGTGTATCTAGAGGGGGCAAGTGGGAAATTGATGATCCAGTGGCAGCTATTAGGCAGATTGAGTCCACTTGCTGAATGGATACACATTGTGTATATCTATACATAAAGATTTTTTCTTAATGGGCTTTCCACCTGCCAGAGAACAGAATGAGGCCATTGGTGCTGTTTGTGTTCATGCAAACACTGAATTTGCCGGAATGTGCTGTTTCACGTGACCAGGCTGTGCCTATTGGGGGCACGTGCACAGACTTGCTCCTGGTTGGACCTGGGGACATGGAGGTCCTGCTCCTCACCTTAATTGGGCTATCAATTTCAGCAGCCCCTGAAAGTTCACACATAAATTTAGGTGAAACTACCTATCCAGAGGAAACTTTTCAGGGGCTTCTCCCCCGTGTTGGGCAGGTGGTTCTCAAAGGCAGAATGAGTATTTTGTTTTCTCTATGACTTTGACCGAAGCAATGATGTTGTTTCTGAAGATGCCTTTCCTTCCTATCAGATGTGTGCTCACAGGCAGCAGAGCAGAGAAGGAATGTTGAACATTTTTTGAGCTTTCAGAAACTGGCTTGAACACCATATCCTGTTCTCCTTGGCTTGCTATCCATTTGCAGTATATCTGAAGATTTTTTACCCTTCATTGACTCTGATAAGTTCATATTCCCCTGCCTCTGTTCTTCCCGTACATCTCCCAAAGGACCTTTCTCATTCTGGATTGGTTAAGATCTACAGCTCAGTGTCCTATCTCCTTCAGACCGCTTCCAGACACGTAAAAGGCTTTTGGAACCCTTACCAGACAGCCTCTTTGTTTGACAAGAGCCTTTCAAAGTCTTCCACAAAGATCTTCTTTCTTGCAAATCCTTTACCATTGAGCCAGATGAAAAAGAAAAAAACCTCAAGAAATTGGCCATTGCATCTCCAGGCTGACCAAGAAAGAAAATGTTTCCTTGTGTTGTCCTGTCTCCTTGCATGAGGCTGTTTTCTCTTGCCTTACACTTTACATACAAGCTCTGAGAGACAGAGACTGTCATTTTAATCTGTATTTTTCAGTGCTTAGCACAATAGCTCATGACGAGGCCCTAGGCATTACAGTAATATAAACAGCAGTAACAAAATAAATATGATGGCTATTCCTGAGGCATGGCTTGAAAAAACTACCTGGTCACTTCACTTGTCTGGGCCTTTATTCATTCAAGGTCAAGGAGGTTAAGAGCAAAGCTTTCTCAGTAAAATCTCCAAACCTTTCCTAACCCAAGTAATTTCTGCAAGTTCTTTTTATTGTTACTTGTCACATTACAGTTCCACACAGTTAAAAAATATCGTAGAAGCTACAGTTATTATAGTTATTAACGTTTTATGGCCTTGTTATTCATACCTTAAGCTCCTTAAAATGAAGTGGTGCATTTTAAGAGAGCAGCATGTATTTAATTGATTTCACTGTAAAAAGGTTGTCCTACTTCAGTGGTTTCCTGTCTTTTTCCTTGGGTTTTGCTTCTATTAAGGATGACAATACCAATTTTATGTCTTTAAGAGAAGTGATACAAAGCAGTTACAATTTTCTTACTGTGCTATCTATCTGTTCTTGGCTTAAACATTTTTCCCTCTTTCATAATCAAACACCATGGGAAGATTTGCTGTGTTCTGAGCTACCTGTTCATGCACATATCTGTGTCTGCTTTGGAGTACAATGTACGGATTCATTGGCAGTATAATTGTTCTTGAATTATGAGCCTTTGCTATGGTGTAAGTACATGTCCTTAGAGAGCTACCAGGAAGTTGCTGATGCCCAGTGAGAGAATTTTATTTTACCTAACTTTTAAATGCCTGTAGAGCAGATACTTGTATCTACAGTGGTTTCTTTAGATTCTGCTTCCAACTGCTGTAAAGAAACAAGGCTACTCACTTGAACAACCTTAGGAATATAGGACATGTTAAGATCAGCGTCTCTCTAGATACACCCTGCTTTCTCCTTTGATTTTGTGGAAATCCTAGAGCAAAATAATTAAGGAGATAATCCCATGTAGGTCTTGTGTGGTGGCAGCTTCTTTGTATGATGAAATTTCTCTGTGTCGAGACCCAAAGTCTAAATATTTATTAAATATTTCCCTTCAATTTTGTCTATTTTCTCTACCAAGGGACAGGGACCACCTAATTCTAAGTGCTTACACAGATGCAAGCCCAGAAGTCTTTATTCACCACCAGGGATTGTAATCACTGGAACATAAAACTAAACCATTCTGGTCACTCAAAAGTACAGAATAGCAGCTTCCTTATCTGTTCTGACTGAAAGAACTTCAGACACCTGCACTTGGACAATGTAAGCTTATATTTTTATGAGATCAGGAAGGTCAAAACCAAAGAGAATGAAAAAAACATAGTCAATTGAATTACAGAGCAGTGATAAAGTCAAAGTAGTATATGTTCACTTTATCTTTCCCAGACTGCATGAGTCATTACAATTTTGATACTTCAGTGTACTGGCAGAGATTGATGGAATAGGAGATGGCTACTCATATACTCATTTTCATAAAAGAGGGCAACAAGAAAAGAAAGTAGTATAAATGTAAACCCTTTTTTTCTACATCACACTCCCCTACACCTGGCACATTTCTGCTCTTCTGGCAGCTTCTACTGTGGACAAAGCCAGGAGCTGAATGTGATGTGGCTGTTGCCAAACACACTGAGACCAACAGAGGTGTATTGTACCTTGTGCAACACAGGTAGCGTGTCAGCACAGTGTCTAGAAGGTCATGCAACATCTGCCTGTATGCTCCAGTTCAGCTGAAACCCCCAAATATACTCAAAGATTTAAAATACATGAATGTGTGGCATGGATATGTTTTAGTGGTGGACTTGGCAGTACTGGATTAATGCTTGTACTCGATGATCTTAAAAATATTTTCCAATCTAATAAATTCTATCTAAATGCAGTATTTTTGCAATCTATAGTGTACTGTACTATTCATATAGCTTTATTTTTTTAGGAAAAGTTGAATAATTTAACATTATCTTAGCACTAGTTCTCTTTCTCTCAAAATAAAAAGAAATTTTTAACTTCAACTGAAGTATTAGATATTTTCCTTGTTCTTCTTCAAGGGTATTGCATAAGCACATGTGGGTCAAAGAAAAGAGCTGCTAGGAAGAAAAGTGTCTGCCAAATATTTTTGAGCAATGTATTAACATTATTCAAATTCCTTTTAAAGAGCAGTCCTTCCCCCCACAGTTTCTTCTTGACAGGTGTCAGTTGATGAAGAGATGAGTGCGGAGGTGGGTGTTCTTATCTAAAAGGATTTTAAATAATGTTACTGACATTATTTGAATCAAAATTACTGCCTAAGTAATGTTATAAGGAGTTTTGTCTTCTAAAGGGTATTCAATTATGCTACATTTCTCAGTAGCCCTACCTGTCTTGCTCCCTTCTCCCCGCTATGTGGGACACATGGATTTGCATCTTCCTGGGGCATAAGATGCCATAATAGCACACGATGGGTCACTGTTATTAAACCGAACATTTCACAAACATTGGTCTATGGAGAGACCAGTGAGCTTCAAGGGTCTGAAATGCTGACTTAGTTTGTTGCAAACCTGTGACAGCTCAGCAATCGTGTTGCTGTGGAGAGATCAGGGTCTTGAAACATTGGGTATGAGTGATTTGGTTTGCACTGTTTAAGAAGAGATGAGAAATGACAGAAGATTCCTGTCAGAGAATTTTAAGTGAACTTAAGACCATCAGAGTTATGGTCTGTGCCTTTTATCTCCCTGCATTTCTTTCTGATCTATAATTTAAAAAAANTATATGATATATAATTTAAAAAAAAAAAAAAAAAAAAAGAAAAAGTGGTTTTCAGACTCTCTGAGCTGCCCTTTTTGAAGTAAAACTAATAGCATGTTTTTTTTTCCCTTTAACTTGCCCTAAAATTAAGAACAATAAACCCATGATTCTTCCACTGAATTTATTTGTGCATTTTTTTCAAGATGTCAGACAAGAGACTAGCATAGCTTTATTACAGAGTGGCAGATTATATGTTTGAGGAAAATTCTACATTTTAATAACTGTTCAAAACCAGATGCTGTTGTTGATAAACACAAGAATTGTATTCTACTCAATTCTTTACAAGGAATAACACCTGAAATGGGGAAAGTAAGAATAAGATTCCTTTGAATTCTGTCTTGGTCTGCTGGTAACTCATTGTAGAATAGATCATCACAGAAAAGTTTAGGTTTTGTTTCTATAGTGTCTGTAAACTGATGCAGCAGTGTTAGTATTAGAGGTGCTTGGAGCAAGACCTCAAGGCAAGATTAAAGCATTTTTCTTAATAAAGGCTTCCAAAACTCGAAATGCTGTGGAAATTGGAGTATTTTTCAGAAATTATTCATATCCTGTATATAGAAGGAAAAAAAAAAAAAAAAGGCATTATGTAGTCCCTAATGGAAAGAGTATAGGGTTTGCTAGATAATACCTATCAATTTATATGCAAAGTATAAAGTAATATAACTGTGATGGCTCATGACTGAAAACAGTTTGCTGAATATTTGAGAAATGTTGCTATAAGTAAATGTAACATAAAAAAAAAAAAGCAAAAGTTAAATAAAATTCTTCTTCAATAATAAATATTCAGAGAAATAGTGAAAACCTAAGACACTAAAGAAACCCCAAAACCTAAAAAAGACCCAACTTTGGATAAGTTGGATCACTAAAGTAAATTTTCTAGATATGTAGAAGAATCCTTCAGCCCCCAAAGAAGGCATTCTATTCATTGTGTATTTCTTTGTTCTATATTGAATGAATCTGGGAGAAGAACAATCTATTACTACACTTTCTCTTCCATAAGCTGAATTTATTGGGGGTTTAGAGATGCTGTTCAATGTGATTATGTTATTAGCAATACACTAGCTGACTGCCTAAACAGCTCAAAAATTATTTCTGCATGCTTTGTGTGATTTAGAGATTTCATTTTTAATACATATGCAAATATTTATCATACAAATGTGGGGGAAAAAAGGTTCCTATATCTGCTGTGATTCTCTATTAGACAAACAACAACCTAGGCAGGTAAATATGCTATGGCATGGCCAAGGTGGGGAGGCAGTGAACACAGCAAAAAGCAGAATCTGGAAATTTGTGTTTGAAGGAAGCAGACCTAATGCCTCTTTTTCTTCTTTTTCTCCACAAAGGTCCATAAAGGATAAGTTTTTCTAGGTGGCTGAGAAAGCTGAGATGACCCCAATTTGCTCTAAAATGTAGAATTATTTTGGAGGATTTTACTTCATCTTTTCATCCTCACTAATGACTATTTATATAGTGTTCTATCTTTGTGAGGTTCTCTTCAGAGATGATGAAAAATACATGATCTCTGTCTCAATCAAGAATAATAACAAGAGATGAAGGAAAGTGGGTGGGAAAAAGGTTTATAACAAGTAGAGGTAATTGGCTGGCAATTGCATATAAATTTCGGAACATAAACTTATCATCAGGACAGAGAGGAAAAGAGGAGTAGCTTGAGTTAAGTGTTAAAAAAGGCATTTGAAAGTGAGGAAAGTAACCCCCAGCTTAACAGACAAGAGTTCACTACAAAAATGTGTGTGAAAAAAAGTGGAAGACTTGGGACTGTGAGTTTCTAATAGTCTGCACGTCTTAGTAGGCCCCAAAATTGTCAGAAGACTAGGATAAAAGGTGGGACTTCAGATCCCTAGGTCTCTCCCTTATATTTTTCTCACTCCACTGCTTATGTTTACTGTCTTGCTTGGTAACTAGTGCCTGGAAATGCAAAAGATGAGCAGCAAGACAGACAGTGTCTAAGCTGTGTCTGTGAAAATTCATACAGTTTTGATCCCAGCAGATCCCAAAGAATACAAGGAAAGAAAACGCTCTTCTCTGAAGGCTGTCACACATGAGGGACCCATATGAATCTCTCGTTCATGCTGTCTTCCTTCAGAGAAAGTTAGAGATAAGCAAGATCAGCAGATCAAAAGATTGGCTTCCATTCAGTGTAAATTTGGAAGAAAAGTTTAGGGGTGCATAACAGAGAGAAACACTCCAGTTCTTTGTACACTCTAGCTCACAGGATCTCTTTTCTGAGTATAAGCTACATCTTGAAATTGGCTCAGAGGTAATTTCTCCCCTACTCTCCTGGGTCTAGATTTTTTCTTGTGTTTGGGGGTTTTTTCACAGTTGTCAATTCAGCCACAGTTTAGTCCAATTGATGACTATTGTAACTTGTGATTCTAGTTCTTCTTCTCTGATATTTTCCCATCCAGTGTATATATAAAGAGAATTCATAAACTGATCTCTTGATTAGAATAGAATAGAAGTTTCTCATTTCCTAGACACTCCAAGTAGATCTCTTGTACATCAGACCACGCACAGGCTCCCGCTGAAGTTCATATTTGCAGGTGATTCCTTTCGAAGACTTTTTCTGTAACACCAACACTTCGTTACTATTTCAACACATACCTTCCTCTAAGTACCATATTATTCATCCTATCTTCTTGCTCTTCCAGCACCTAAGAATCTTTTCCTCACTTTTCCACAGAAGTGTGCAGTTACGGTGACGTGTGCATTTTTCACCTCTACACTGCACTGCTGTTTTTTACTGCATATATTGCTGAATGGAAGAAAATAATGTACAGTCTCAGCTAGTTACTGACCTCCTCCATGTATCAAGATGAGCCATAAACATATCTGTTGCTCCCTTGGCTGTCAGTGAACTCTGCTCTTCAAAGCAATTCATACATAAGGCTTCATACCTTAGAGATTTGCCTTCTAGGTGCCTCAGCAACTGCTGGAATAATTTCTAACTATTTAAGCATAAGTTATACAGCAGGCAGAAAAAAAAATCCTTTCACTGGAGATGAACAGGTTGACTGCACTTCCTGAGAACATCAGCACTGGATTGAACTGCTGCATGACTGACTGCATCAAGAGGTTTCCTGGCTTGATTAAAATCTTCCGTAATAATCAGAATGGAATTTTTGACTACTATCTCCACATAAAAATTATTTTATCTGGAAGACAACTTTGCCCATCAATTAGCTGCTAAACACTGACATATTCTAATGATGGTAACCACCTCAAAGAGAAGTACAATATAAATTCTTCTCACTAGAGTACCAATCACGGAATTTTTCTTTACCAATCAGTGCATTTTATCTTAAGCAGGAAGAACAAGAGTATTATCATAGTCTGTGACATTTGCATGGATGTCCAAAGCGAATATTTTTTTAAAATCAAAATAAAGCTTCTCTGGAGTCCAGTTGGTGTTTATTAAGCTCTTCCATTAAAAAAATTGCTTGGACATTTTCTTCTGTTTACAAGATGAAAATGAATGAAGATACATAGTCAAGCAGGAAGCAAAGGAAAAAAGGAATTAAGAAATTCTCATATTAAAAAAAAAGTGTTTTTTTGAAGAATTTTTCCTTCTTATTAAACCAATAAATTCTCTGTAAACTAAGGTGTCACAGGGTGATATTCAGAGGGAGTTTCAGGGAATTTTTAACAAAGTGCTGTATATTTTCTTTGATTATACCTAACAAAAGATGGAAAATTAAATAACTGATCAGTAAGGATCATGTGGAGCTCATTGCCACAAAACAGCCTAGCCAAGCACTTAGGATTCCCAAGGACATGCACCGTGCTGCAAAATGCAGTGGTGGAAGAGTCAACTAGTGTGCACAGGTGTTTGCAAGAATGCTGCTTACAACCCAACAAAAAAGTTGAAAGGTAAGGACATCAGGTTTTTTTCCTACCTCACAGTGCAGGGACAGCAAGAAGAGACCCAGAGCTGGTGTGTGCATGTCTCAATGCACACGGGTGGGGATTAAGGGACTGCAGGTACCAATGTGGGTACCCACGTACAGTGGTACGGCCAGAACATCTTCAACAGGAAGGTTATGAAAATGGGGAAAACAGCTCTGAGAAGAAGCATGTGTCCTTGTAACTACCATGCCCTGGGAGAAATTGTGTGCACTCAACCCAGGGAACTTGGTGGAGTTACCATCCGTGAAAGTGTTTAAAAGACACGTAGATATAGTGCTTAGGGACACGGTTAGTGGTGGACTTGGCAGTGCTTGGTTAATGGTTTGACTTGATAATCGTAATTGTTTCAGCCTAAACAATTCTATCATTCTGTGATTCTATAACTCTGTGTCTGCGTTGGTGCACGTGGGTGTGATTAAAACATTTGTGGAACAGTTATGGGAGGATGTCTCAAAAAGCGTAGGTGTTCGTTAGCATTTTGCACGTGTCAGGTGTTGTGGTTTATTTGTGTTATTGCTGAATTGATCCTGACTGTATAGCTCACTGATTGCAAGATAATGATGTGTGACTAATGAATTGACATACCTCCTTGATACGGATTTGATTTAAACCACATGAATTGAGAAAAAGTTTTCTTTCCCTGCAACACCTAGGAAAGGAGACATTGGTTTTAAGGCATAACAATGAACTAATCTAGGGACAAAAAACAAATCTAAAGAGAATGTACAGGTGGGGGGAGGGTAATAAAAAAAATATATATATTTTTAAAGTTCTTATTTGTAGTAATTGCACTAATTTTCAAAGTGATACCTTATGACAGGATGCTTCCAGACCCTTTCAGCTAAACTAAACAGGAAGCCTCTCAGAAATGGCTTTCCCAGGACATTTCTACCTCAGCATCATACAGAAAAGTACCAGTTTCAAAAAGCTCAGATAACTGTCTGCACTTTTTGTTTGGTAAATCACCCTGGCCTCCAAGCTGGGGAAATTCAGACCAGATTCTGGCTCAATATTCCATTTCATGATTTCAAGTCTGTCTCCAGTTGAACTTCAGAAGCATATACTGAGTGAAGGATAAAAAGTACAGATCAACAAAAATATATACACCAATAAAGTTAAATGTGAACAGAAGCTTCTATGATGATGTTTTTCTGCACATAAAGTAAATTAAGGTGTCAAGCTGTGAGATATCTACCAAATAGGCTACCCAGTAAGTACCAGAATGAAAAGTACAGCCAGACGTGGTAGAAAAGAAATATGAAGAAGTTTAAAAATATATAAACAGAAAGAGAGAAAGAAAGTAAAAGAAGTTGAGAATTCAGGAGTACACCAGAACACCCACTGAGTTTATTTTGAACTAATCCCACCCATTTTTATTTTTATTTTATTACTTTTCCTGAAAACTGTAACCACTGATTCTTTCTTGGTGGCCTCTTTGCCTCTTTTAGCTACTTTAAAAAAACATAATCAAAGAATTACAGCACAGCACCACCTATGGTTGATAAAACTCCTCAGAACCACAGTATTGAGGCATCAGGCTGTGCTCAGGAGAAAATGGGCTTTTGAAAAAAAATATTAAAGAAGAGCTGAAGCACCAGTAATGGGAGGGGTGTCTCACATGTAAAACCTAGGTTGCAAAATCAATATCTATTTTTTTAGGGCCACATCCACAAATAAAGCTACACAAAAAATGTAACCAAGTGAAGTTTATCTAAAGTAAAGGAGGAGGAAAATATTCCACTGACACAGGGGAAGAGTGAACACAGTACTGATATGAACAGTCTAATAGCTACAACACGTGAGTCAGGATATCATCACATTTTATCACCTTAAAAAATATCAACTTCAGCAAGCCTTGCCACCTCTAGCTGTAAACAGTGATCCTCTATATTTTTGGAGGTTTTTTTTGAAACCATTAACTTCTTAGAAGAAATGCTCTTGTTATGCAATAAGCTCAAAAATGGTAAAATCAAAGCATTATTTTGCATAACTGAAAAATAATATTAAAAAGCAACTGTTACTGAAACATGCAGATAATATTTTTGGCCAACTCCTTCCTAAGTGACACACTTTTTCTGCTTTTTACTTTTCTCCTTAACCTTTTCATCCCTGTCTTTAGGAGGATGTGTACATGACATGCCTGATACTCCTGTCATAGTTGTTTGTTTTAAAATAGACCTAATTCTGCTGTTGCACAAAGAGTTTTTTCTTCCTTCACTGATTTACACCTGCTTTGCTTCAGTGTGAATGAAAGGAGTTTTAAACTGCTTCTGAGGATACTACAGAGGCACTAAAACTGCTGCAACGGGGTGTACATCAGACAGACAGATGAGATGTCAATCCACAGTTCTGGCAGAGGAGGTTGCCATGGAATTACAGATACTTTCTAGATGTGCAAAGTGCTATTTTGATGTCTCTTGAATTGGATAAGGAAATATTTGTCAGTAAGTTTGGGACTTGCCTCATCAAGGTTTAGCTCTCTAAAGCTAGATGTTATTCAGAAGACCGAGAGGACCTCATTGTTGTCCAAAAATTCCTCATGAGGGAAAGAGGAGGGGCAGACACTGATGTTCTCTCTGTGGTGACCAGTGACAAGACCTGAGAGAATGGCCTAAATTTGTGTCAGGGAAAGTTTAGGCAGGATATTAGAAAAAGGTTCTTCACCCAGAAGGTGGTTGGGCACTGGAACAGGATCCCCAGGGAAGTGATCACAGCACCAAGCCTGAAAGAGTTCAAGGAGTGTTTGGACTATGCGCTCAAGTCAGCATAATATGTGTGATTCTGTGTCTGATTCTGATTCAGGTTCTACCTATGGGCAGCAGGAAAACATCCTCAGAAGGTCTGCTCATGTTCATTATCGTGAATACTCAGGTTAGGATGTTTTTCTAAATAGCTTCTCTCTACTGCATAAATATAGAAGGAACCTCATCTTGGCCTACAAACCTAATTTTTCATGGTGTGAATTCAAGTAAAATGGATTTTACATTTCACCTTACTTTAGGAGGGAATTATTTGGCCATGTGCTTAATCGCTGAAGGCTAGAATACAGCAAAATAGGTCTCAAATAATCCATCTGAGGACAGAATCAACTCATTAGTGACCAGGTGGGAACTCCAGATTTAAACAACCTAAATAAGTGAAAAGCAGCAGCATCTCAAGATTGACATAGGACTGTAAAAAACCTGAACCTCCACTCTGCAAGATGTGGCAGGATTTGGGTAAAATGTTCTCTGACATCATTTTGGATATTTCCCTTGAAGAGAACTCGTACATTACTCATGATCAGGCAGCAAACAGTAGAATGACAAACTAATATTCCCTTCAGTTTGAGGCTATATTAATAACATGCCTCAACATCAAATCTCTTTTCAGACAATTGATTTAAATGTAGCGCATCTGAGAGGAAGATGAAGTTTGTTGCAGAAGAAGCTGTTCAGGGGTGTGCAACCTCTGAGCATGCTCACTATAGTTTAGCTGTGGGGAAAAATATTTTACTACTTTTGATCATACTAAAAAGAAATCCAGGGAAAGTGACAGTCTTGTTCATCAAATGAAGACACACAATCTTCAATTCAGTGAACCGTGCCAAGTAATGGCAGGCAGAAGATCATTTCAGTGACATACAGAGAAGAGGAAGAATACTTCTTTTGTTAATTACAACAATTAAATTCTGATGGATAGAACATTTAATGGTACAAAATAATTACAGAAGGATTGCCTAACTTAGTTATTTGACTACTCAAAATTTTAAGGGAGAAACTTTTCTACTCTGCAGGATGCACAGTTCTGTTCCCGAGAATTTTGAAGTGCTGGTAGTGAAGTTGAACAAACTGGTGATTTGGTTATCTTAAAGTCCTTGAGAAACAGGAACCTGGGCCTCATGGGTATCTAAAAAACCTATGTGAGGTGCTTTTTCAGTTTCCCAGTCACTTCAAGATGGGAAATGCCCAATTTCAAAAAACAGCCTGTTGCGGTGGGAAGACTATTTACAAGAGCATGTAGGGATAGGACAAGGGGGACTGGATTCAAATTGACAAAGTTCAGGTTTAGAATAGATGTTAGGTAAAAATTCTTCACTGTGAGGTTGCTGAGGCACAGGAACAGGTTGTTCAGATAAGCTGTGAATGCCTCATCCCTGGAAATGTTCAAGGCCAGGTTAAACGGTGTTTTGGGCAACCTGGTCTAGTGAAAAGCATTCATGCCCATGGCAGAGAAGCTTGAACTAGATGACCTTTAATATTTCATCCAACTTAGACCATTGTATGACTCTATGACCATTTGAGATCCAACAGTATAAAGGGCAGTAGGAAATGGCTGCCGAGCTATAGTTCCAGTCTGAAAAAAAGCAATGTGACAGGATTTTTCTGTAGGCATTCTCCTCATATAATGAGAAATTGGGGAAAAAAGATAAATAGCTTCTCATCAATAAGCACAGTCACCTCAACTAAAGAGAGAAAAAATCTGTATAGTGTATTCTGAAAAAGAAATAATCATATTGTGTTTCTTTATCTAACTCTGAAGTTTTCAGACGGCTGAGCTTGCACTTTAAAAAAAAAAAAAAATCAAAGGAAACTAAGTAGCCCGAATTTACATCAGAGAGCAAAGTGAAATCTTCTCTGAACAAGTGATTATCAAATTACAGACCTGTCACTACGATTTCCTGAAAGGGTCAGCACCTTCTCTTGTTCCTGACAGACAAAGAAAGTGTGACAGGCTTGATCAATATTTCAGTTAACAAAACAGCTGGCTAATAAGAGGACTTATGACAGACAAAGGTTCGTTTCAAGGCAGTAAAATAAATGTTTTTTAAAAAAGTGTGTTTTAATTTCCTTGTTTTGTTTTCCTTTTCTAGCTTGCTGAATAGTTTTCATTAATCTTAATTTTCTTTTTTCAAGCTTCAGATATCTGTGTTCAAGACTAAATTTTCAAAGATGCACAAAAAAGAATAATCAGAAGGCCATGTAAACTAAAACAAGAACATTGGTTGGTTGTCTGTCAGTTGTGAAAGGACAACTATGTTGAAAGGAAATTTTAGCACATTAAATGCATGTCCATGACACTTTCACGTGATGTAGCCTCTCCTGTTTTCCCATCTGATTCATACTGAGAAAAACCCAGGGGTTACAGGACAAAGTGGGCAGACCTGTCCAGCAGAAGTTAATATCCATTGTTAAATCATTTTCCTTACATTAGTCCTGTCTGAATTCCAGCTGATGAAACTCCAAAGAAGCTTGAGCAATTTTAAAATACTTTTAAGTCTTGCAGTGACTTCTTTTAACCTAGAAACACCCTATTTTAGAAATTAAATCCCTTTCCTTTAGGTTTCCATGGACCTCCCATGGAAGTGAATTTCAGTTCAAGGCAAATTCATGGAGTTTGACCATTCAAGTCTTTCAGGCTTTCTTCCTTTGGAAGCAAAATTTATTTGTTGCACGAGGGTAGGGTCTCTCAAAATGGAAATTTATGTGCACGCCAGTGGTGCACTGCAATAAGAAGTGCACTGAAAAACAAGAGCTGTGCAGACCTCGATGATATCCTAAGCCCTGTCTTTGCAAGCTCTTTCCCTTAACTGCTGCCCATACCAGCGTTTGTTTGGTCACAGCTGGATTTAGAGGACAGCATCAGAATTCCCACCTATTCTGCCATGCACAAAGAATTCTGAAAAGGATTAGATCACAGATTTCTCCTTCTGCATAGTCATAACATTTAAAATACCCTTAAACCTTTGCTTTTGCTGCTCTGTGGGTTCCTGTATCCCACAGCTTACCACATTTCAGAGTCTGCAGGGGTTCATATTGTACTCCGAGCTTTGTGTAATGTTGTAATGTTTCCATAAAGCCATTATGTGGAAGAATGTTACAAGCTTTGTTTTTTATTTTTCTATGGCAGTTTTGTATGACACTTATTTATATACCTTATTATGTATTGTAGTCCCTAGTGATCATTTTTCATAGTGATCTAACTTGTCTGGTATTCTTCCCCTAAAGGCTCTAAACGCAGTGGCTCTAAATAATCTCAAGGCTTTAAAGCTGAGCTGTTCTGATTCTGCATTCAGTAGCTAAAGCTTTCCACTTGCGCTATCATCTTTGTGTGTGGAGTGGCAGCTGCAGCTGATACAACTCAACAACTTATGCAACAAAAGCTGCACTTCTGGGAAGAAGAACCACCCCAAAAGATGCCTCATGGCAATGGCACACTTTGATCTGGATGAACATGCCATGTTTGTGCATGCGGATGGATGAACTTCCCTCTGCCTCAGCTCCAACCTGCCAGGGATGAGCTGCAAACTTTACTTTGTCAGAGAATGCTGAACCTGAGTTACACTGATGTGACCAAAACTGTGGTGTTTAAGTAGGAGATTGTTCCTATTGTAAAATATTTGTGTCCAAACGTTAAAAGTTGGTGAAAAATTACCTTAACAAGTGCTCCACCCTAGAAACTTTGTCAGATATCCAGTATATCTATGTATATATATATTTTTGAACACACATTATTTTGTTAAGCACCTCATGACAAATTCATTCAGGGTAAAATGAAGAGGGATGAGATGGAAGAGAAAGGTGAATTTTACATTTTGGTGGCTTCTGTTTGTGTTTATGTTCCCACTCCCTATGGACTTTGCTTAACGCCTTGAGAAACCTTTTACTCAGCCAGAAGAATGTCAGCCCCAGCGGGTTACGGTAGGGCTTACATTGTTTGATTCAGACTCTCATGCTGATTCAAATTACTTTCTATCACACATCACAGAAATCTCCAAAATTTGGCATGTTCAAATTACTGCGCTATTCCTGGGTGTTGTTTATTACCATTAAACCCTCAAAGGCTCCAGACTCAATTAGCTGTTTCATTTTATAACAGCCTTTAGCATCCATGTATTCCTGCATGAATCCATCCCTCCCTCCTTGTAGATTCTGAGGGCTATTTTAAACAAAGCTCCCTCTGAAGCTTATACCCTCAATGGCCCGAACAGGCCCGGCTTTCCACAAGAAAAATTCCACAGAGGATGCTGAAGACTTTTGCTAATCACTAGACCTCACATAGTTCAAGTGGAATCTCAATTTCTCCTTGGAAGACAAATTACCTTAAAGACCATTTATTTTGCTCAATTTTGGTTATAAAAAATGTGGGCAGTTTAAATAACCAAATTGCTTAAATTTCCTGTGACTGCAGTAAAGAGATACTGGCATCAGTACTGAGAAATTAATTCCTTTCAAGACTAGATATCTGAGATATTTAGGATGGATTGCCTGTGGAGGTGCTACATTCTCTGTGTTGGCTGTAGATTATTACCTTCGATGACTAACTTTCATATGGATAAAATTAGGTGATGTGATGATAGATTGACCTTGCACAGGAATGGCAATTTCAAAAGCCTATGAGCACTTGGTTGTGCAAACAATGAGATATAAACAAGAGACTTCGGTAATAACACCGGTATTTACATACTTCACATATTTCAGACCACTTGAAAACACCTAATAATTGTTGAGTTCTGAGGGTTTTGCACTGCCTTTTTTTTCCTTTTTTTTTGTTTTTTTTTTTTTTTTTTATGTTGAGGCTGATTTAAAGTTCATCAGATGAAATAGACTAAATCCAACTGCTACATCTCCAGACCCACATTATGTATATATGTGCAAGTTTTCATGTCTGAGACAAAGGAATGTTAAAATGCAGGATGGCAAGGCCTTAAGTCGCACAGAATTCTGAGGATGATCTGCTACAAGCTTTCCTTAAAATGGGCATTCAGAAAGCACCACAAAGGCTTTGGTACTCTAAATTGAATTTGTTTTCTTTGAAAAACATAGTAGAACAGTGAAGTTTAGAAACAGAAGAACTTAGACAGTACTTAAAGAAATGAAAATTTTTGAAAATAAATGCCCTCCTTGCTCATTGTGTCATGTCCTTCCTTTCCCCATGCTTATTAATAAGTAATGCCTGGCTTTATGGCATGCAACGCTTCCAATGAACTCTACAAAATCACCTCAAGGTCAAAGGTTCATAAATACTCCACTCTTTGTTGAAGAAAAGAAGATGGGAACCCCATTTCACATGAAGATTACTGAGCACTTGCTGCACCCCAGCTCATTTAAAAAAACCTGACACTTCACTTTAACATTATTGACCTTTAGAATAGTATTGTCCTAATCTCAGCTGGCAATAGATGCTAATTGCTTATCTTCTTCTTCCAATGACTACTGAACTCAAAGAAAAATAATAACAGCATAGAATACCCATATAATGGTTAAAAAAATGGTTGTAAACCTGTCTTGCCTATACAAAATGCAGATTTAGACATTCCAGGGAATCCCATCAATATGGAATTCCACAAACACTTAGGAGGAAACTTAGTGTTTGTCCCAGAGCTACCTGAGCTATAATCAAACTGTAAGGAAAGAGTAAGTGAATGAAAAGGTGAAAGCATCGTCACACGACCAGAGGTACTAGGATTTTTCTGTAGCTGGGTTAAATTTTCTTTGAAAGATTTCCACGCCAAGAAACTTGTGAAACCCCTGTCTGCTCCTGGAGCACAGACCGACAGAAGTGTCAAAGACTTCACTATATTTAGTTGGATTTGTTAGCCTACATTTCCTGGTCCCAATGCAGACACGTTTGGCTTTGTGATGAATTGAAATGATGTGAACTGCTTGGCATTTGATTTAAGACACAGTATGTGATGGATGCAGGGGTATCAAATAGTCTATGACAGATGTGAAGCATCTGACAGGGAGAAAAAGCTGTTCCATATCACAAGAGAAAGGAAGTTTCTGCATTATTTCTCATTTAATGTCGTCATGGTTTAACTCCAGATGGCAACTACACACCATGCAGCCACTGTCTCTACCCCACCCCCAGAGGGATGAGAATTGGAAAAATAAGTAAAATCTGTGAGTTCAGATAAGAAGTTTAAAAATGAAGTAAAAAATAAGAATACTAATTGTAGCAATATATTATTGAAACAACAAAATAATAATAATTATAATAACAACAAACAGCGAGAAAACAAAAGAAAGGACTGAAAACCAAGGCAGACAAGGGATGCACAACACCATTGCTCATCACCCACTGACAAATGCCCAGGTCATCCCCAGCAGCAATTGGCCAACTCCCAGTTTATATACTGAGCATGATGTTCTGTGGTGTGGAATAGCCCTTTGGCCACTTTGGGTCAGCTACCTTGGTCATGCTCCCTCACAGCTTCTTGTGCACCTGTGCATGGGAAGCTGCATTTAGTGTTAGAGCAACTTAGCAAAAACTAAAACATCAGTGTGTTATCAACAGCGTTTTCATACTAAATTGAAACCCTACAGCACTATACCAGCTACTTAGGAAGAAAATTAACTCTGTCCCAGCAGAAACCAGGACATAAACTTTCATATTCCCTGCAGAATCTCATGTTTCTCTTTAGATGTTTGGTGCCATATTCAAGTTCTAGCAAACAGCAAGAAGGAAGAATCTCACCTAGGAAAGGAATCAGATCAGAATCAAGAACCAGTGTTACCACACAGCAGTGAGGGGTATGTTTGCCCAATATCAGAGTGGAAGAGGGGGTTTTATGAATAATTGCAGAAACTGAAGTAACCTTTCAGGAAAAAAAAACAAATCTGAAAATTTCCTAGTAGAAAATTACAAGAGATATTTCAGCTGGTGTGCAGTGGCAGAGAAGTATTAACACTGCTTCTTATATTTGGCAGCTTTAGCACTGCTCAGAGCAGTGACAGACTGTACTTATTTATGACATTTATTCTCCAAGGTTAAACTTCCAATTTTCGTAATAGTTTATAAAATATACTCCTATTTAAAAACAATACAATGGAATGAATTTTAAAAATATTAATATAACAAATCATATTTAAGAAGAAAAAGTGCTTCACTGCTTTTGGTCTTTTAAAGATAATGTTTTCCTGTATTTACTTCAAATACAATGTAATCACATAACTTCAGCACCTGCTGTCCAGAGTCCTCAGTGTTAGGTGAGACACATACAAAAGCCTTAATAGCTAAAAGCTTTTCTGGGCTCCTATTTTTTACCAGGATATAAAATGAAGCAGCAGAAATTTCTTATCTTCCTAGTAGTATGCTGTGAGTAATAACTAGCAAATGCCTGCAAGGTTCTAAGAACTTTAATCCTATTTACTGGAGAGGTCAAACTTTTGTGCTTCCAAGAGAAAACAAAGATTTTATAATGTGAAAAACCGGAGGTTTGTTCCAGTGCATACATTAGTTCTAAGGAGAGCCAGTTATCCTTTCAAGCTCATGGCAAAGAGTTCTAATGTGTGGTAGATAATTTGATAACAACTTAATGTGGATTAAGATCAAGCAGTTTTTCAAAACCATTTGTTATTTAAACCCATGCTTTATTGCAAGGCTATGCGTTTGAATGCCTTTGCTCCAAGACAATTCAATAGAATAAACTCAGATCTAAAGGTGCTTCTGCTCTCAGTGAGGTCTACCTTATTCCCTTGAGAAAGACAACCTGCTCTGTCAAAACCCCTCAGAGAACAAGTAGAATGGACACAGAAGTGTGTATATACATAAATCAGCCTTCATTCATGCACATTATAACTTTAATTTTTGTGCTAACCAGTTTTAACTGGGGCAACAAAAAAAGGGCCAAAAGGTCACGTGGTAGTGTTTTGTAGCTCTGGGGTAGAGACCAATCCTCCTGTGTAACCCCATTTACTAACCAAATAGTAGAAGGGAGGCTTTTCATGGACGTAGAAGGTACCAGCAACTCAGTACCTGACAGTCAAAAGCTTAACAGCAGTGTTATCTGTTGATTGAGAAACTTTGAATGGATAAAGCGCCTCAGTCATGCAACCTTTGCCCATACACTCAAGCTCAAGAAAATCCTTCCAATTTAAGCTTCTAATGAATTTAATGCACTCAAGATACATAGGAGCTATATGCAACCTAATGCATAAATTAGGTTATATAACTCTTACTTAAAATATAATATTTCATCTCAGCTGCATGAAAACAGATTGGTAAGATGGTAGACAGTATTGTTTCTAGGCATTCACAACAGTTGGGGTAAACTGGCATCTCATCACTTTGGTTTATTTTAGCTTACGTAGAGCCCATGGGAAATGAAGAGCAAAAAACAGTCTGTAAGCAGTGTATTCTTTTACATTGTTGTCATATTACATTGTGTCACTTCAGTTGATATTAAGAGTTGTCACATCATATTAATGCTGTAGGTCAAGGAAATGGTAATGTGATGGGACACACCAGATACAGATACCAGGAGCTAAATCACAATTCATTTGCATGTCTTCATTGACTTCATTAGCTGATTGCTATCTCAACATGATCACAGCAGTCTTCAGAAAAATAGAAATATTTTGTCTAAGTACTTGTAGTAAGTTTCCTTGCAGTCAAGTGTTCCCTAAGTATCAGTACTGACAAGTTAAGTTACATATTGCAAAAGATGCTAGTTTTAGATAAGTGTATATAAATATATTTTTGAATCTTAATCTCTGAGAGCTTTTTTTAAAAAAATACTGTCCCTAAGATAGCTTTTCATGTTCAATAACTCTAAGGGCTTTTAGCTTTTCAGCAAAGAGTCTCATCAATGGAATTCTATAAATCTAGATGGAAAAGACATTTATGAGAAGAATAGGTGTAAATACATTGAGATTTTCAAATTCATCTGACGTTTTAAATTCCATTGACAGTCTGGAAGACAAATTTGTTAGATTTGGGTTTTCTGAGTGGTTTGCTTTTGTTTGGTTGGGTTATTTTGGTTTGGTTTGGGATTTTTTTCCCTTTTAGGGGACAGTACTCTTAACAAACATTAAGTCTTTATGTGTCAATGCCAGAACCATTATTTCTGATACATACACCAAAATTTCTTAAATGTCTCTGTTCCTTTCTTTGTTATAAATAATGAAGACAATATTTCATCCAGAGAGTTTAAATCCATTCTCAACTCTGAGTTGACACTCAAGAGCAAGAAGATTCTTGAAACACTTCAGCATCTGCTTAACTTGCAAAGAAAATAGGAGGGTTGAGGTACTTTTAAAAAATAAAACTTCACATAAATTGTAGGTTTAAATATAAGAGTCATCAGTAGAAATTAAATTGTCAAAAAAGGGGCCTAATAAATCTGGCTAATATAAAAAAGACCCCAATATACTACACTTCTTTGAGTGCTAATCTCAGAAAAAAAAAAAGGCATTAAAGGATCCTGCATATCTGCTTATATTTCTGGTTTCCAAAAGAATAGGAGTTTAGTGAGTCTAGAACTCACTAAACTTACCATACACCTTGAGCCATTGAGTTGAGCATTTGAGAGAGTAACTCTGCAATGTCTGTACAATGAACACAGTATTTTCAGGACCAGCCAGGCCACTGTACATGACATAATGCCACCATTTCCCTTAAGAGATTTCTCAAACAAAAAATATCCAGTGGAAAAGAATAACTGACAACCAGATCTTCAGATAAACTTGATGGAAAGTCAGAAAAGGCATTAAGAATACAGAAAGGGGCTATAGATGTTTCACACAGATGGAGAACATGTTAGATATGATCTTATTTATACAAGATTTTAGCTATAGCTGACATGCTAGGATGGGGTTACAAAATCAGATTTAGGTTTCTTTAAGCACTGGGTCTGTAGATCTTCTTCCTGAAAATGTTTGATGTTTAGCCAAATTACAGTTTCAAATTTAATGTCGGATGATAGAGCAGTGCATACAACCTTATACATATAAAACATCTGGCACTGAAAGCCATAATCTTGATTCAATTCTGTAACTAACCATTAAGTAAACAATAAGAGTAATAAGAGAATATTACAGCAGTTATCAAAACACTGTTTCTCTAATTTTTTTATGTAATTTTGAAACTAGTTTAACTATGGGTCACTTGGAAGCTTACTGCAGATGCATAAGATCTTTGTTTGTTAAACTCAGTGGTCAAATCCATCCCATATTTTTTTTTTCCAAATCTGAACCGTTATAACATAGATAATTTTTTTCTTGTATTCAAATAGAAAATCTCTGAAAACCAACTTCTGCCTGAAACTTTTTTTTAGCTATGGCATAATCTGATATTATGACTTAGACTTGAGATACTGTAGAAATTTAAGCATGTAATGAGATTAATTTATCCTGGCCCTTACCTCTGTAACCTGGAGAGTATTAACAATGTTTAGCTGAGTGGAGCTCTTTCTAATACCTGCTAGTCCTGAGCAGTTTTTTCACTCTCGTGCAGTGGCACTGATAAAGTACATCAGCATGATAACATTGTCCCCTCTTTAACTCCCTCCCTGTCTAATTGGGATTCTGTCTCTTGGGCTTTGCCTTCCTCATTGGATAAGATCCAGTTTGAGCAGAATGAAGCAGACTTCCCATTCTCGGGTTGGGCAAAGCATGCACCTGAAATTTAAGCTTTTGGCATTAATTCCTTCTATCTTACAAAAATACTGAATTTAAGGTGCCAACCTTCTGGATGACCCTTTTTGTCTCTAGATTGCTGCTAAAAAAAGCCAAAAAAATCAGAATAAAAACAGCTGTTACTTGTACTAGATATAAAGCTATTTCCATTCATTTTAACCATCTCTTCAGTGAGTTTTGGTGCCTCCCTGCCTCAGCCCTATAGTCTACAGCATAGTAGAGAGAAGGTGATCAAGGAAACAAAGGAGTGAGGTGTGCTGTCTCTGTTTGCTATAAGATGGTTTCTTACAGAGTTTGGTACCTGATGGACAGGGCTTCTTCCTTTCTAAATTTTTTTTTTAAATTCATTTAATGTAGAATAGAATCAGAGAATCTAAGAATCATTTAGGTTGAAACAGACCCCTATGATCATTGAGTCCAGCTGTTAACTCAGCCCTGCCAAGCCCACCACTAAAACTTGTCCCCATTTTCCACATCTACACATCTTTTGAATGCCTCCAGGGATAGCAACTCCACCTCTGTCCTGAATAGCCTGTCATGGTGATTGACAACCCTTTCAGGGAAAAAATTTTCTTCAATAACCAATATATATTTAGAATGGGTGTTAAAGTGTCCTCAGGTGTATTTTGGTGGCCGGCTTTGATTTCCATAGGATTCTGACAGAAATTGAAAGGTTTTTTCACCCTCTTGGAAGTCACAGATTTTTGAAAAACAGTCACATGCTAAAAGATTGGTCCCACTGTGGGTGCTTACACACATTTCTACAACAAGTCTGAGGTGGATCAGGTACAACAGCAAACAAAAGAACCTACTGCATCCCCAAAGCTGTGCTGAGGTGTCCAAGGCAGTATTGTTTTCCATATTGTTTCAACTGTCAGCAGTATGATTGACAAGAGGGTTTATCATCTTTCTTGAGCAAGTTCATCAGTGACTAACAGTCCTCTTGATAATCACTGAAATACCACACCAAAACAATTTAGCTGTTAAATTGTCAGATCAGAGTATTCTTCTGAGTCATAAGGCAAATTCATTTTATTTGAACATCAGTTAATAAAAAAAGAAAAAGGGAAAAGAGATCCAAGCTTGATAAAGTACCTCATTAATCTATTCATATAACTGTAAATAGAAATTTTTCTCCTTCTATTGTTTAAATTTGTTTCATTATGACGCTTCTTAAATATGGGAGTTTATATAAAAAAACCCCAAAACCAAAACCACCAAACACAACAAATCTTGTTGTGGAAAACTTTCTTTCCTTGCTTCCTTCTTTCCTTCTTTCCTTCTTTCTTTCTTTCCTTCCTTCCTTCCTTCTTTCCTTCTTTCTTTCCTTCCTTCCTTCCTTCCTTCCTTCCTTCCTTCCTTCCTTCCTTCCTTCCTTCCTTCCTTCCTTCCTTCCATCGCCTAAGCTACTCTTGGGAAAGTCTTAGGGTTCTTGGATACAATATCTTACTTCAGGAGCTGCTGACGAGGAGCTACTCTGTTCAGGAAAGCCAGGAGAAGTCAAAGGCACCCTTCCCTCCCCAGATGATGTTAGCAGGCAGCTTATGATTTCTTCAGTGAGCAGACGATTTGCTTAGCACACTTGGGGTGGATATATACAGCAGTCCTCAAAATGGCCTCATCACACTGATCTCTGCTATTTCACAGCAGCAGCAGCAGCAGCAGCTCTACCCCATGACCTGTCACTTCTCTCTCATGTTGTATCCCAAGTGTATGTCTGTATATGATGTTAGTAAATAGAAATGACCCAAGAGACTCCTAATTTGCCTTGCATATATGGAATATCTTATCTGGGCATGTAATTCCTGGTTCTTCATCTCTAGTAATGGACTTGCCCCTTAAATGACCAGAGGAGAAGCGGATCCTGCAATCAGAGGGAGCTGTTGTCTGGGTTACATATCTTAGACTCAATTAATGGCATGGCAAGTGCCCCTTGCTTTGTCAGACATGTCTGTTCCTACTGCCCGAGAGCTCTTAGAGATAATTGATTCTGGCACTTCTATTACCACCCAGAAACACAAGGGCATATTTTTTACATTCACTCAGACAATGGTTTGAGGAAGATGGTTTTCCTACAGAATAATTCTTGCACTACCTATTTATGCCTTTGCTGAGAATGTGTGCAGACATGGCACTCCAATAACACAGGGATGAGTGCAACAAAAAAGTGATAGATTCAGAATGATTTTTGTTGCAACTTTCTCGTTTTTATATGTCTGTCTGTGCTCCATATTCAGTCAATGAGACATCCTGTAAAATTAAAGAAATTCTTAATACTCTAGCATCTAGAAAAAAGGAATTTGTTATTTATCTGATATCTTCTTCCTTTTTTATTCTTTCCGTTCTGCATTTTTTTGCTTGTAACTAAACATGGATGAGAACTAGCTTGTAAGTTTCAAAGTGTCATAGATGTCACAAAGAAATGAAGATAATTATATATATGCATTCGTAAGTGATTTCATCACAGAATACTTGTGGGATGCAGAGATAAAAGTATACACAAAAACTGTACATTTGATATTATTGTTCCTAGTTGCCTTGTCCAGCTGTGTGCTTGCACACAGAGAAATTCTTGTGCTATGAGAATTCAAGAAATGAGAAAGAATTGGAAGAGATGGATTTTCAGTGCTTATGTATAGGTAAATGTTCCAACATGTATTTAATTTTCCTGCCAGTTCCTTAAAACTAAAAATTTATGAATATAAATTTTATCAGTGACTTTTGTGTGATGTAGTGGAAGGAAGAACTAACAGCACCATATTTGAACAATGCAAACTTAAATCAAAAATTATTTTTCAAAGCTGATAGGCCAAATAGACACAAAAAATCTTATTAAATTACAACTGAAAATCTACATGCAGACAATGAACTGCACACGTGTCCACAAAGACTCACTTATACTCAGCTTCTCCAATTATCTGTAGGCATGAGCCTGTTTGCTCATAAATAATTGAATATGGGTCAATTTTGCTGCAGCAGGAACGTAACTATGCTGAGAGATTTAGTCCTTACTGGGATCTGCTGCCTTGTGCCACTATCTAAACTTAGCATGCACTGCTCTTTCAATACTTCAGGTTGAGAGGCTGAGTTCAAACCCTTGCCACCCAGATTTATATGAAGGAAGAGGACTGGGAAGAGTTTGACTAGTGGAAATGGCTACTGAGTCCTCCTCTACAGCTGTCCAAGCAAGACCAAGCAATAGCTAAAATTTTTAAATATATCTGAATGAAGAAAGCCCCTTTGGTGTTTCAAGAGCATAAAATTCACAAGCATTGGTCCATCTCAAAAAGATGGGCTAAAGTACACTTTCTTGTTCTATCAGAAGTCTTTCAGTAGAGTTGTTTGAAATGTGGGATGAGTAAGATCAGAGGCATATGGAAGATACTTTAAATTGTTTGAGTAGGTGCTTCTCTATGACTTGGGCTAATTGTATGAACCTCACAGTTCCTCTGCGATCTTGGCCTCACAGACTCCTTTGTTTCTCCATTTTATCCCTCAGAGGGTATGGCAGAAGGAGGTGTTATGGTATCATCAGTACTTCCAGGGAGTGGAGCCATGGCAGGACCTATGTGTGCAGAGCATGGGCAGAAACACAGTGTTACAAGAAACTTACTCGTAGAGTTTTTTTCTCTCATCCCTGAACTTGGATAACCACACACAAGCCTGCTGAGCAGGGACGACAGGAAGAAAATTACTCCTAACAGGGAGACATGAGAAAATTATACATGCATAGCCACAGAGTTATTTTGTGCATTTTTTTGTGGGTTGCTGTTTTTTAATATTGAGGGCATTTATGTCTGTTGATAATTAGAGATGTTTATGACATGCATTAACAGTAAGTCTCCACACTGCCTTTTTGGAAACATGTGAATTCATGTTAATGGCTTGAGTTTGCTAACAATTTACAGGCAAACACCACTCTAATACACCACTTACTTATTTGTTCTTCATATTTTTAATTTTATGTATTTCTCTGCCTGAGATCCAGAAATTACTTACTCCATCACCCATGCTGCTTCTCCTACTTAAAGATGCAAATGGGTCCCAACTGTACAAGATATTTAGCATATGCTTAATTTTAAGCATATGAATACTCCCACTGAGGTAAATGGGACTGCAGCTAAGAGTTAGGCTCACACTTAAATTGCTTATTCAGAGCTAAGAGAGACTACATCCTTGGCTTCCTGAATCCTGCACAGTCCAGGATTGTTTTACCTCATGAGTTAGTGGTATGTTGTTTTGTAGATCCTCTGCTGAACATCAACCTGCCAGGTTCTCTCGCTTCTCTCTTGTTTTCCGGAGGTGTCAAACATCTCATTTACCTGCTTGCAAGTGTTTTTTCCTAATGCAGCTCTGAGTCAATAATCATTCCTGGAGTGCTCAAGCCAGCACTCATCTGCATAAGCATGGCCTTAGCTGGTGATCCAGGTGTTATCCTCAAGTTGCATTGTGTTGCTCTGTGGGTTTTACACAGTGAAGTACCATCCAGCAAAACAGTGCTTTTCTCTACTTTCCATAGTTTTACAACCAGTGCATGTTTTAGATAACGGTTTTAAGAATAGCGAGGTCAGTAAAGGTCAGCATTGCAGTCTGTGTATATATTAATGTTCAGAGAATCATAGAATGGTTTGGTTTGAAAGAGACCTGACAGATCATCTAGATTCGATCCCAGTGCCATGGGCAGGAACACCTTCCACTGGACCAGGTTGCTCAAAGCCCCATCCAACCTCACCTTGAACAATTCTAGGGATGGGGCATTCACAACTTCTTTGGGCAATGTGTGCCAGTGTCTCACCATCCTCATAATAAAGATTTTCTTCCTGGTATGCAATCTAAACCTCCCCTCTTTCAGTTTGAAGCCATTCCCCCATATCCTGTCACTGCATGCCCTTGTGTGTTCTGCACACAAACACACCTGAAGCCTCGAGAAACGCAGTCAGACAACACAATCCTTATTTTGGGAAACTTGACCCCAAACTGCTTTCTAATTCTCCAGAGACTTACCCTTCATGAAATCTGACTCTTTTGGAGACCCAGACAGAAAAATTCTTCTATTGCCCTGAACGTTCATTGAGGATCAAAGCATTTTTACACTGTCTTATACAACTCTCATAATACAGAAGGATTTCTATAAAAACTGGCCATTTATTCACATTTTAAAACCAAAAATATAATCTCAACGTTTGAAAGACTATTTGTCTAACCCCTCTATTTTTTCCTTTGTACTTTTCAATTCTATTCTCTTTATGCTTTTTGGAGTAGGGAATTCTCTTTTATGGTGTTTTTATATGGGACAGATACTAGGTGCTCTCTTTTAAAAGTGAGCTTTCTCTTCCATAATATGAGTCTTACCACAAACTCAAAACAATTACAGCTGTGTATGCTTTTTATTTTTTTACAGCTTTTCACATGTGTTTCTAGAGTGCTATGCAGAGATAATTCTTACTACAATATTCACAAAATTATGTTTCTTAACACATTTGTCTGTTAAAGTCTTTGATAAACGCAAAAGATTCAACATCTCTAAGGAAGCAATATAAAAATCTTCAAAATTTCTTGATCTATTAAAAATAAAAATTCCCTGAAAAAAAGGAGACATCTTGGAGGTAATGATAGCAGATATAGAGGAAGGATTATCAGGTAATATATTCATGTCTGAAAGCATCAGCTCCTGTTTTATTTCTGTAGAGAATCTTTTACACAAAATAGTATTTCAGCAATTTTTTGTTTTCTTTGCATTTTTTTTCCAAAGACTATTAACTAAATAAAGAAAACAACATTTTTCAAACTACACCATGTGCTGAATAGGAATGGACCCAAACAGAAAAAGGAGCACTTTTTGCTTTTTGGGAAAGTCTCCTGCTAAAGCAGCTTTTTGGAAGGGAAATCTTATTTGGAGGAGTAGCTACCAATCCCTCTGAACATTGTGTCGTAGTTCTGACTACGCCAGGGTAAACTTTTGCAACAGGCGAGAGGGCCAGGGCCAGGACCCAGGGGTTATCCAGTACAACCTCTCTTGTGAAGGGGGCACACAGAGGGTCAGAGAGTCATGTTCTTTAGAGTTTGCCAGGGAATGTGGTGGGGCAGCGCCGGGTTCTGCGTCCTGAGCAATTGTGTGTGAATCATTTGCTTCTCCTGTATATTCTTAGTATTGTTAGCTTTCTTATTTTAATGCTGTTTCTAGTAAATTGTCCTTATCCCAACTCATAATCTTTACCTTTTTGTGCCTCCAATTCTCCTCTCCTCTCCAGCCGCCCCAGCGGGAGGGGAGGAGTGAGAGAAGCAGCGTGTGGTCTGAGGGGTTTCAGTGGGAACATTAAATTGAGGAATACCATTCCTAAACCACGGCATTCTACACTGAGATCCCATGGCCCAAAGACATCCAGGCAAGCAGAGAAACAGGATAAGTGGAGGAAACAAAATATGACTGAAGAAAATCTTTTTTTTACAACTGATGTAACCATTGAAGGGTTTACATTTAAAAAGTATGGATTTCGTGATGTCGGATGCCAAGAATATTTGAGGTTGAAATTTTGAAAGTCAAATCGCCTATTGTCATCACACTTTAGTCTAAAAATCAATCTCTCCTCCACTTAATCAATTGATCACATTCTATTTTAAATATGTGTAGCTGGACACAATTCAGAATCACAGTAAGACAAATTGTGTAATAGTAATATGCTCAATATCTGGATGAATGCATATCTGATACATGAAAATATCACCTACTGAGTTGTCTGCAGGTTCAAATTTCAGCAGAAAGGTATAAATGTAAGAGTCAACAGTATTTTTTACTTATGTATATACAAAATGATCATTCCTTACGGCAACAGTGAATATTCCTCATGCCCTTAACACATATCTTCTCTGAAAACTCTCTGCTTAGATGTTGAAGAATTCAAGGTCTGTATTTATTGCTCAAGATAGCCGTTTCTTTATAGCAAATGGATTCTGGGAAAATTCTTTATTAGGATTTAACTGTTAGCTACGGATTGCTCTGAGAAATAAGACAATGTGTATTTTTGAGTTCTTTGCCTGCCATAAACAACCTTCAGATCTGTAGATAAAAACTATTATCTTCATGCACTTGATTTACAGAGCTATTAGCAGTGGTTCTGTATTTAGCAGGAGGCTCTCTTGCAGCACAAGAACCTGCTTCACCTGCCTGACATCAATCAGAGGGAGCTAATCATGATCATAATGCCAGCGTAGTGACTCGGAGGATGGTGGTATGGTCAAACCCTGGGAGGATGAGGGGTTCATGATCACCACTTTTCATACTCCCACTCCTATCAATGAAATTCATGTTTTAGTGAAGTATGTTCCCTTTTTACATAATAGGTGCTAAAAGTGGAAATGAACTACAGTGGAATGATGATTAGCAGCTTGCAGCTCATTCACATAGCTTATGATTCCTATTCTTCTTCCTCAGACAAAGGATTTACAGCATCTGATTTATCCACAGGTTGAGGCTTGCAGCTGGGACAGACAGAGCCCACCCACTGAAATCAGTAAGAAAATAATATATCAGGTTTGCAGGAACAAGGCTTATAAATTGGCTTTTATAGGTATTCCTTACTTGACTGTGTTCTCATACACAACTGGCCACAGCTTTGAAATAAAAAAACAGGTAAAGGCAAGCACTCTTTATTATAGTCACTAAAATAAATGGTTTGACTATCCTTACTCACTGACAAAAGTCCAAATAAATTGATGGTTTCTTATTCCAGTTCTGTGTGCTACTATATCCCTTGGCAGTACGTAATTAGCCCAGTTGAAAGCCACGTTGAACAGCTCTTTCCTGATCAGAAACAGCTGAACTCTGCCACTCATGGAATATGCAATGAAATTCCACAAGCAGGAAATCTGTACCTAAATTATTTGCCTACTCAACTCCAGGAATGACTGAACATGGAGTAAAATTTTGGACAATAGTGTAATCAAAAAACAGAGAATAAAAGCTATCAGAAAATGTCAGAATATGCACAAGAGAAGAAAAAAAAATCAGTGTGAAAAATATGTGGTTTTCCACTGCATTGATTCTCATTTTTCCTGTCTGCACATTTCTGTTTACATTCCATGTAGAATGAGTGGTCAAATATTTATCAAAAACGAATTTTAAAATTGCGAGTGGAACCATTGTGATGAACACTCATGCAAATGTATTTCTGGTTGAATGGATTGTGCCTCTTGCCTGTCAATGATGAAAGCAAAACCCTGTGACTGATTTAATAAATCTCTGCTAGGCATCTAGATGGAGTTTAACACAGTGAACACAGGATATTTGAGGCTTGCCATTGTGCACAGAGAGGAAAAAATCCCCAAATACATGTGACAAGAAAGTAAGTAAACTCAGCTATTTGAAGATACTATTATTTGGATGGAAAGAGAAGATAAATTTGTCAGATTAAATATTTATGGAGACTTTTTAAAAATATTATTTTCATTGTGACCAAAGCACATCATAACTGAACTGTGTGCAACTGAGACATAATGAAATGGTTTTCCTTAGATATCCAAAACTTATACAAACTTATTTAATATTTTATAGTCCCAGTATGACATTTCATGAGATCAGACTGACAGCCTTTGACAAAGAACAAATACAGAGCAAAGAAAAAACTCACTAAAGAAATGAAAAATGAGAAAAAGTTCTGAAGCCAAAAGTAGTCTATCTTTCCTTTTACTAATTTTGTTTGAACACATGGAAAACAAGACAAATATTTAAATGAAGATGTCAGCCAGTGATAATCACATTTCGAAGGAAGATGGTACCTGATCTTAGCAAAGGTTGAAATAAGTTTGTATGTCGTCTAAATCAGATCATTCTCTGAGAACAGAAGTAAGCCACCAAAAAAAGAATAAAAAGAATTCATTGCTCTATTCCAACTGAACTTTGTAATATGTGTTTAAAAATAAAATATTAAATGAAATTCAATAATAAAATAAAATAAAAAATAGAATGAATAAATAACGTAAAATAAAATTTTAAAAAAGAAACCAAATAAAAATAAAATACAGATTTTTTTCAGTAACATGATTCTCCATAGCTCCAGGATGAGTTTCTTTTGTTATTCTACTGGCTAGATACCATGAAGAATTTCCCAGTGAATACTGATTAACTCTGATTCAGGTGTGATTGAAAGTCAGTTGCTTCTGTGGAATCATGGATTCTTAAGAAGATTTTAAAAAATCATTTTTTAGATACATGTTTTAAAAAGAGAGTCTGATGAGAAAATAACTGAAACCATCATGTGTGACATCTTCTGCTTTAAGGAAGAAGAAAATTAGTATTCTACTAATAGATAAAATGTCACCAGAAAGTTCACCTTTCTTCACAATACTGTAATTAGTATTTCATATAGTATAATTTTACTCTTGATGAGATAAGCACTTTCTGAGGAAATTTCAATCTCTATATTGCTAGTGCTGGCAAAAAAAGCAATTTAAAATGACAAATTTTAATATTTAATGGAGGTCCAAACCTTTTGATATAGTGGCATGAATTTCAAATATTTTAGGTATCTTCAAGGTTTTAATGACTTTATAGCACTGCAAACAGGCCACGCTCAGCCCTTCTTAATTTCCCTCTATTTTTCCTAGTTCTTTTTTGTCAAAATCATCCTTATGCATGGCCCAGCTCGGCAGAAAAACTGTGTTTTCTCTGCCCTAGTCTGAAAGACTGTCAGTTTTGTTCTGATCTAAAGAAATCTGAGATCATCACTCGGAGCTCCCTTTCATCAGCAGGTGTCAACTGAGCAGAAAGAAAATGCTACAGAACAACTTCAAAAATCCAGGGTGCATATTTGTGTAAGAAGTTGCATCCAAACACAATACAACATATTTCCTCTTATCTTGTTGGTGTGCAGGGACTTGTGTCTGCAATTTCCAGACATGCTAATTCTGTTCCTAAATACCAGCTTACAAAGGCTGAACCACACCACAAAGCATTTTTAAAGGACTTTGTTTGCTTTGGTGCTTTGCAAGGATTAATTAAGTTTCCATAATTTAAAAAAAAATAAAAAAGAGACAGAAACTTTTGGAGTTTTTTAAGACATATTGGAGATCAGAAAATTATTATTACTTCACCCTTTAAAAATCCCCCTAAGGCAGCCAGAAGTCATGCAAACTTAATGGGACTGAGTTCTGATACCGATCAACTCAAAGTCACCAAAAGGAAAACAAAAACCTTCAAACATTGCAATTAAATCTCTTTTAGCTTAACCTGAGAGAGGCTTCTGGGTTTTATGTCCAAACCAAGTGGAACTGGATGCTTTTTGACTGAGAGTACTATGAAGTTCACCATTGGTTCAAAGCCAAAACTCAAAGGGAACAGGTGTTCACCTACACGGCTCAAAGGCAAAATACATTCTTGCTTTGTCACAATGAAGATAAATTCCTAAATTTTACTCCATTGGAGTGGTAAATCTTTGGTTTCATGAAAGACAAAACAGAGAGAGAAAGAGAACTGACACTTCCCTGCTGGCTAGGCATATCAGCTGTATTTTCAATGGGAAATGTGATTTTTGACTCTGATTTCACTCCAGCAACAGCTTCCACCCTCAGTAGGAGGCACTAGGTGACAAAGGGCTTCCCTAAGGGGTTGCAGTGGGGACAACTGTTCCCTGCTTTGCTCTGAAAATAGAACACTGTTCCCATTGCTGCAGAACAAGCTCATTTATTTTCTGTGTGAGCCTTTGTAAGGATGCAGGTGTCCAGCAACGGGGGGCAAGGGAGCAATGCCTCAGGGACAGGCAGTGATGGACCCCAAACTGGATAAATCTGTATTGCTGTTGTGTGGCAGTGCTGACACACTAACCCTAAAACCTTTGTGCCAAAAACCCTGTTGCTAGAGTAGCCAAGAGGAAGTTCTTCCGTTAGTTTCAGTGAAACCAGCATGTGCTGTTTTGCTCAGTTCACCCCAAAAGAAGTTATAATGTGGAGATGTAAAGCTTCCTGCCCAAGATTGCAAAACTCAGATAATAATGTTATATAAAACTTGAACAAGCTTAGTGACAATTTGAGTGGTCTTAAACTTCATAATGTTTTTTTTCTAAGAGAAAATGCATATGATAAGGAAACTGATATCAAGGACTGTATAAAATGCCCCCCTACAGATATAACTAATTTTAAAAGTTGTCAGTATAATTGGCAGAAAACAAAATGAAGACACATTTTCTTTTTACATATCAAATGTCCCAGGAGCTTCATGTCCTTGCAAATACTTAGGAAACAGCTTCAAGCCTAGAGCAGGAAATTAGTCATCATACTTGGCTAAAACTGACCCACATGTCTTGCCAAAAATGTTATTGAAAAATTAGTTTTAAAGCTATTTAAATTCTTTGTGAATTCATGAAATATTTTATGAACACAGATGATAAAGAAATAGCCATTTCAGAGACTTTTATTTTATTCTGGGATTAAAAGAAAAAATGCAAGTTATATTTGTTTTAAAAGAAACAAGAAAAGGGTCCAAAATAACCTCAAAACCTATAGTGCATATGATTAATCAGACACTAAATTACTAGGTTGTCTTCACTCTTCAAAACAACCACTCTTCAAACTTCAGTAATGAACTTTGCAGCAAGATTCCCCTAGAGAATGGCATGAAGTTGTGTCAGAGGAGGTTTAAGTTGGATATTCGGAGGTTTTCCACTCAGAGGGTGGTTGGGCACTGGAACAGGCTGCCCAGGGAAGTGGTCACAACACCAAGCCTGACAGAATTCAAGAAAGGTTTGGACAATGCTCTTGCCCACATGGTGTGACTCTTGGGGTTGTCCTGTGCAGGGCCAGGAGCTGGACTTGATGATCCCTGTGGGTCCCATTCCACTCAAGAATTTGTATGATTCTATGAAAAAAAAATGCTTAACGAATAGATGAAAAAAAAGAAGTTATTGACACTACTTTAAACAAAGGTCTTATATCACCAGTTGTGTCACAGACATCCACAGAGAGAAGCTCTGCCATTAGGACATGTTAATTTTTGTCTATTAAAACCCTAGTGTTAAACAAAGCATTTTTACTTGCCTTAGGAGAATCATAAATTTTCCAGAGGTCAGAAAATATTAATCTGTTTGAATAAAAATGTCCTGTAAGAATGTGTCGATGTTTGCACAAGTATCTTTGCTCCGAGTTTAAGTCCCCTAGCTTCCTAAATGCTCGAGCAGTTGCCTGTAAAATTCTACTACGGGGCAAACTCAAGTTTTGTTGGTTCACATGTTCTTTGAAAGGTACCAGCAGGGTCCCACACCGGCAGGAGCTGCTATTCAAAAGTATTTCTCTTGGTCTGCCAGTCAGAGAAGATGCTTGGAAAGATGAGGCATGGGGGGGAATTTCTATTTAACAGTCATTTCACTGACTTTGCCTGTTAGTAGTGGATTGTCAGAGTCCAACGTCAGAAGAGAATCAACATTTTTAAAAGCATTTTTACCTCCTGCCCAGGGAAACAAAAATAGCCGCTGCTAATCAGTCTCTAAAAGGTGTGTGGGATGAAAGTGATTATAAATAGAGTCATTTCTCAGTAGCTAAATCCATGCTCTACACCAACTTTTCTGATGATTTTTTTAATAAGAAATTGTTGGCGTAAAATACTTTCTACATCTTTACTTCTTCCATATTTTAAAACCATTTAATGAAATCTGTGTTTGAAATCAGTCCTAGCCCTGACAGTTTGCTTGCCTGCCCTAGGAGGGCAGCATGCAACCCAGAAGTTCGGGATCCAGGGATAATTGTTGAAAGAAACATAAAATTACTTACTTAGGAGAACTCTTCAGCATTTTGGGAGTCTTGACATTGTCCAGGCAAGTCTAGTTTTAAATTGTTTATCAGTGGATCCAGCCATGCACTGCTTGCTGGTGTCTACTGCAAAAAGCTTTCTTTCCTAATTACACAATTCCATGTATACACTGTATATACACTGGCTGTATTTAATAGAGCAAAACAGTTCCCTCAGTGGGCACGTAGTTGTCTGGGACATGGTCAGAGTAGAGGTAGCATAAAACAGCAGTGTAAGTAGATAGAAATGATTGTATCTGTCCACAACTGTGCAAAGACTCTGTAAGAAAAATCTTAATAAACAGATTTGAAACAGTAAAAATATCCTGTGCTGTGAACTAGGACAGTGTAGGGTCGGAAGGCTGATGGACTGGATTAGATAATGTTCCTGGCTGAATCTCCTGGGAGATTTGTGGGGACCAGGGGAGATGTGGCAGAAAAGAGTAGGAGATTGTCTCTTCAGGACTGTGAGAATTTCCCAAGAGAGAAGAGATGAAGGAAGAACACCAAATACAAGGCCAACTCAGCTTGTACACCTCCCAATACAACCTCAATACAGAAATAGGGATATATGTATAAAATGTTCCCAACTATAAACCTCTATGAAGCAAGCTCTTATCTTTCCTTGCTTTCATTACATTGAAACTTGAGGCGAGAAATATTTGCCAGGGTTGAGTCACCTGGTTGGTCTGAGGAGAAGCTATAAACACATAGCCCAGCCTTCCAATGCTAAGAGCTACTCTCAGCCTGAGGTCACAAAGAGACAAGACTAGGAACAGCAATACCTGAATCTCACCATGATAAGTGAGTTTAAATTGTTAATTTCCTATCGTTGATTCTTCATTGATACAAGCCAACCTATGATCATGACCATACTATAGGTACCTATATGTAAGTACATTCTGTATAAAAAAACATGTGGCATGCTAAGTACACAAAAAATTGCATCCTACTACCACTGGGGAACTGCACATCCCTGTTTTGCGTGGATATTGCCTGTGTATAGGATGTGCATAAACTTGCACTGTTACTTTTCCATTAAAAAAAATCATAATAAGATGACAAAAGAAAAAAAATTGCAAAGACATAATTTTAATAACTTCTTGACAAGCACTTAATGTCTTCCAGTCAAGCAAGAACAGAAAATATGTTAGTTGCTTTTTAAACTCTTATTCCAATAAAAAGTAATTATAGTGATTAATTGCATAATGATTACTGTAATCACAGCCTATTCTTAGTTGATTAAGGAAGACAGACGCAGCTCAGAGAAAGCTTTCCATTAAAACTATTTATGTTTATTTTATTTGTCTTTTGCTAATTTTCTTATCCGAATCCATGAGTGGCAATATTTCAAAGAAAGCCTTGCCAGTTGCTTTGAGACTAATCCACTGTCCATCAATAGAAACTCCATTTAAGAGATTGACAAACGTGTTAAATGTTATTATAAAGGCAAGAAATTCTTTTACTTGAACTACTGCTGTTTTTTCTGTTGCTATTACAGTTTTTTCCTGCTTTTTAATTGAGTACTTCTGCCTCATTAGAATATTTTGAAAGAATTTCCATGAACTTTTAAATACATATAAAAATTTTAGCATAATGCATATATTAAGAAGGTATATGAACTCTCTGAAGAGATGACAATGGGGTGAACAGATGTGGGATTTCGTTTTAGGAGGGGGGAAGTCTTGGATGCTGATGAAAACCATCAGTTTGGATGGAGTTGTCATAAGCGACATCATTTAAGACTCTGCTCTGTCTTGTTCCTCCTCCCAGTCCGTTGGGACACTGGCTTTTATTAATTTGGTGTGCAATGAGATCAGATACTGCTATGACAGTCAGCATCACAAAATTCAAAATAGAGAGGCTGAGTGATGGACAGAGATCTCAAAATATTGAGATCTACTTTTGACTTTTATGGGGAAATTGAGAGAAGAAAGCAGCTAATAAGCAAGGCAGATGTTTTAGTTGAAACCTGTTAACTGCAATATGACTCAGTAATACCTAGGTCCCACCCATGAGCTTGATGTTGCTGCACTCCTGTACGTGAGACTCTTTTTGAGCATAGAAATGTACAATGCAGATGTGTTCCAATGATAAATGGCTGAGTTGCCCAAAAACATTTGCGACAAGTATCACACAAAGTCTGGAGGTGCAAAACAAATAGAGAAGGAGCTGTGATACAAGAGGACCATACTGCCTCAAAGGGAGCCGGCTCATTCCTTGGTGTAGTTTATCTACATGAACATGACAGTGAAAACCCTGATGAGCTCAGGTGCTGCATGGGCAGCACAGCAAGATCCCCTGTGAAACTGTCCCAAGATGCTCTCCTAATACCATATTAGTCTGCAACAGCTACACAGTGAACTCACCTCTCCTAAGTCTCATCCCAACCCTTCAGCCAGCAGTGCCAGATAGCCCTTTCATAATGATGCAAGTCCAAGACAAGCCATCAGACTTTAGCCAACTTTTGGTACATTGACTACAGACAAGATGCTAAAGTTGTTCAGATAAATGTCAGTGTACACGGTAGCTGTTGCAAAGAGAAAACACTTTCTTCTGTATAATTCCTCCACCTGGTGGTCAGGTCAGGGATTTGGCTAGTCCAGGTGCTGGACCCAGGGCAGCCCAGTTCCCAGCTCATCGTGCCCTTCCTGCTTAAGGTGCTATTTAGGCTGAGCAACCAGGTGAAACTCAAAGTCACATGGGCCCCTACCTTTTGCTTTCTGGAACTGGACAGGTAGCCTATATTTGGTCAAGCATGTGCTTTACTGGTAAAGAGTATCATAATCTAACAGAAATTCTTTATCTTTTGTTTTCCCTTCTCAGCCCTGGAAATAATAACTTTCTTCAAAAGTGAAACCATTTGCAGAAAGGGACCAGTTGTGAAAAATACCATATTTCAATTTTAAAGAAAATATATCATGGTTTGAAATAGTCAAAATACCCTGTTTTGACATTTGGAAATGAAAATAAAAGAAGCCTTGAAAGGTCACTATCAAAACAAAGTGATTCCAAATTTATAACTGGTTTATTAACTCAATTTCTTTGAAAGAGTTCTTTTGTTATTTTTTTGCTGCTTTTTTCCCTCCAATTTTCCTCCTTTTTTTTTTTTTATTTCCTATCCTACTTATTCCTCAGCTATTCAGTACTGAAACATCTTAAGGCAGTGAGATATTTAGACATCCTGTAGACTTTTCAAATACACCAGGATGCATTACTGCTTTTGTAACTAATGAGAGCAAGAAGCTTCTTTACATCCCACATCTCTATATCCTGAAAGTACTTGCAAAACAGAAGACCTGTTTTCCACCTGGCACTCATATATATACTCCATCACACTGCTTTATGGTCCTCTCTAGTTAAAAGACATGCAATTATCACTACTGCTTTTTATTATAAATTCATACATGCATTAGAGGTGCATTTCTCTCTGTCTCAATATTTTTTCCTTCAGCTGTAGCTTTTTAGTTTGTTCTCTATTGCTTACTACTCCTCTCAATATATTCTTTGCGGTGAGGATATATTGAACCTGTCAAGTTTATTTAAAGAAAAGTTAAACTGGGGAAAAATCAGGAGTATGTTGCCTAGAGAGGGATGGTAAGGTATTCAAGACAAGGCCTTGCTCCACTTAGCAGACTACAAATCCTCCAGATGTCGAGGGAAGCACAGAAAAGCAGATGATAAATGGCAAGTGAGAAACTGTACATTGATAAATGGGACTGCAAAGAAAGAATATATCTCCAGCAAATCCTTCATTGTTGCCTGCAACTCCGTTGAATTGCAGAGTGCTATTTTTATAATCAAACCTGCCAGTAATCAGTCAATGGGAGGCATGGTCCTACATGTGTATGAGCCTAGAAAGTGAAAGGAAATTGTAACAGAGAGCAGTGAAAATAATCAGGTTGTTTCTGTCCCTTGACAGACGCCCATGTTCCTCATCAGCTGTGGACTTTTAGGGAAGGGACAGGAATGATGAACCCTGAGAGGAGAACAATCAAGGAAAAGGTGTTTAGAGAACTCTAATATAGCCACCAGTTGTCTTAAAAAATGTTATTGAAGAAATGAATCAAAGTTTTTTCTTCCTCTATAATTATATGATCTTTGTTATTACTTGGTATGTGGTCTCTTGAAGGAGATGTTCATGCCATAGATGGGCTAAAGACATGTTACAAACATTGGGTAGTCTTGCAGCATCCCTTATTGAGCTTTCTCTAATGGTGTATCTTACATTCTTTGTAAGGGGAGGCTCATTTTGGTACAGGCACATTTATACCAATGTATTGTCACTTGTGTGGCTGAAAGGCTTCAACCATACGAGAGAGATAAATCAGTCCAACCAGGATATATAGACAGCTTTATTCTATAGTTTATGGATCTTTCAGCCCACAGTCACTCCAAATTGAATCCATCCAACTCCTGCTAATAACTGGACTGGGATCACATGAGAATCTCGGGTGCTAAAGGTCTAAGGAAATAATATTAGTGAACATAAACCACAAACCCAAACTCAGTGGAAAGACTTCAATGAGATCCATTGTTATTCCTGTACAGCAGGATAGGAATTAAAAAGGAGCAAAAAATAGACATCTCTTTCCATCTACACATTTGCAAGCCATATCAATATTTATATATTGGTGTATGAGACACATGTCATAATAGGATATCTTGAGGTCTTAAAAATTGAATGATATGGTTTCTTGCTTGTAATCCAGCTACTGAAAGAACCTCAGCTTGCCATACAGAATATCCTTCTCTTCTTTTACAATTTAATTTTAAATACCTTCAGGAATTTTAAACTCACATATAATACGCAAATTATCCATAGTCTGAAACATCGCACTGATTTACGTTGTAGTTGTTCCATTACTGATGATAATGGAAATTGCATGTCCAAGAGTGCTTATTCTTATTAGGTAGGAACTCTGCAAAATAGGCTGACATTGCCTAGCTTTTGCAGCAGTTATTACAATGTGAATGGAAGAATCGTAACACGCCAGCCGTGTTGCAAGATATTGAAAAGCATTCTGGAGACAGTCTTATTTCTCAGAGGCATATTGTAAAGAAAAACCCCACCAAAATAACAAAAAACCCCACACCATCTATTCAGGACTTGATGAATTCAGCTACAGATACAATAGTAAATATTAAAATACTAGTGATATGGTTCATGCCATGAAAATTCATACTTAATGTCAGGAAAGTTATGAAAAATAGTGATGAGGGAAAACTTGCATATAATCTAGGTCTAACTAGTTCTGCCAGTGCTGCCTACATTAATCTGTGACAAAATGATTCATGGCATGGAATTTTTTTTGCTTTCTCTCTTTACTCTTTTTCGATAATTTTGCTCCTCCTCCTTACCCTTGGTGAATGTAAGACTGCTCAATAACTTTAAAGATAGACCAAAAATAGGCCATCTATTTGGTACCCATTATGTGTATAGAATCTCAATTCAAGATATAAATGAAAAATGAGATCATAAGAAACAATAAAGATACACATTTGATTTATGAAATTGTTAACATAGATCCAGGGGAAATATTTTAAATTAAGTATCAGCAGTATGTATACTCAAGGAAAAGTAGAAGCAAAGATACAATAGTCCAAAACCATTTGTTTTAATTTGATATGTTTGATGCTAAAGATAATATTTAAGGTAGGCAAATATTAATAGCTTTTTTATTATGTTCATCTGAGGTTTGTAGTCATGACATTTATATTTGAGGGTCAGGTGAAAATAAGTAAAGCTTAGATACCTTTGCTTCTGTCTCCAGGTACAATGGCATAAAAAGTTTGACCTTTGGATGATGACCAGGGAACCATTCTGAATGGTGACTCAAATATTGAGTTCATCGCAGTCTCAGACAATTCTTTTGACTTCTATGAGTCTCAAAGATTTTTAGGTTGGGAAAGACTTAAGATCATTGAATCCAAACTTTAAATGAACTCTGCCAAGTCCACTGCTAAACAAAGTCCCTAAAAGTCATATTTACACGTCTTTCAAATACTTCCAAAGGTGATGGCTCCACCACTGCCCTGGACATCTTGTTCCAGACCTTGACAAATTTTCTGTGAAGAATCTTTCCCTAATATCCAACCTCAATCTCTCCTGGAGCAACTCAAGGCCATTTCTTCTTGTCCTATCGGTCGTTGGTAAAAGAGACCAACCCACCACCTCACTTCAACCTCCTTTGAGCCAGTTGTAGAAGGCAATGAGATATCCCCTGAGCCTCCTTTTCTCCAGGCTAAAACACCTTCAGCTCCCTCAGCTGCTCCTCATACGACTTGTGCTCCAGCCCCTTTCCCAGGTCCTTCTCTGGACACGCTCCAGCACCCCACTGTCTTTCTTGTTATGAAGGCACCCAAAACTGAACAGAGGACTTAAGGTGTGGCCCCGCGACTGCCAAGTACAGGGGGACAATCACTGCCCTGGTCCTGCTGGCCACACCATTGCTGAGACAGGCCAGGATGCCATTGGCCTCCTTGGCCACCTGGACACACGTTGGATCAGGTTCAGCTGCTGTTCACCGGCATCCCCAGGTCCCTTTCTTCCAGGCACATTTCCAATCACTCTTTCCACAACCTGTAGCACTGCAGGGGGTTATTGTGCCTCATTGGCCCGACCTGGCACTTGGCCTTATGGAACCTCATACAATTGGCCTTGGCCATTGTATCCAGCCTGCCCAGATCCCCCTGCAGAGCCTTCCCGCCCTCCAGCAGACCAACACTCCCATCTAACTTGATATTGCCTGCAAATATATTAAGGCTGCACCTGACCCCCTCATCCAGGTCACTGATGAAGTTATAAATGAGGCTGGCCTAAATAGTGAGGCCTGCAGAACACCACTTGAGATCAGCCACCAACAGGAATTAACTCAATTTATCATTTAAAAATGTCTATAAATAAAAAGTATAAATCTGTAGTCAGGTAGACTATAATCACACAGTAACAATTCCTGTCAGATCTCTGTAACTCAGCTAATAAGACTTAAATGTTATATATGTTTTTTTCAGGATTCATTTTTGACCCGGAACATACCCTGACTTCTCTCAGTTTTTGAATAAAAGTCCTGCTCACAGAAGAGGAAATCAACTTCCTCAATTTATGATGTAGGAAAGGATTTGCCTGGGATATTTGTGCTCTGAATATGTAACATCATTCTATGTATTTTCATTTCTTTATAAATTAACAATGGACCTTGCTGGAGATTTTCTTCTGTACAGTAACTTTGGGCATTTTTTTCTGTCACTTTTGTTTCTCTTTCTTTTGTAGAGTGGGGTCCCCATAGGATATGATCTTCAATAACAAATATGAATTGAGGAAAGAAAGCAAATGTGATTTCCCATAGAATTTGCAAGAATGCAGATTTTTCTTTTTTTCAAATGTCCATGTGCTTCAGAAAATCTTTTATTTATTTTTGCCTTAGGTAGTGATAATTCATTACAAATGTATGTGATGATAAGAGAAATTAGTTTGAAAGGAAGAGGCCTCTCAGAGTCACTTCTGCCTCTTGCTGCATTTGTTTGTGTTTATGTAAGCAAAAAAATGGCATGCATTATCTTTTTATGAGCCTTGCGATTTATTCTGTTTTGTTGTCAGACCTTTGGGAATGCATTCTATAAACTTTATTGAGACAAGATATCTAGAGGCGTTTGCATATTTGTGAGCTCAGCACAATATTACTTTTTAATGCACTTTTGACTTTGCATGGAGAAAATGGAGTAAGAAAATGTAAAACAAATATATTTCAGGTGGCTTCATTTTTATTACCTGCTTTTTGTTTCCCTAGGTTAAAAACAAGTAAAGATTCAATCATTTAAATTTAATAAACACGGAGATCTACTAGCTTAACTTTTGACTCTTTCCTTGGCTAAAAATTAAAATTACTAATCAAGGTCTTGATTTAAAAATCTATGAAGGATATTGCTAACCAAAAGATGCATTTAAATGTATTCTGGTAGGGCTCTTGAATTGGGATTTACAACATGCGTCTGTTTGCAATAAAAAGACTTGCACAGATTTTGCTGTGGTTTTAATTTTCTGCGTTCTTCCTGATATTGACCCAAATTTGCATGAGCACACGTGTAATACTGTGCTCAGCTGTGCATAGATGTTCAAATGGTGATGTAAGTCCAGCAGCAGACCTATGAAGGTAGTCCAAGGCTCAAGAATATGTGATGTATAAGCAATCAGATGCTGAAAGAGTTGCTTTTGGACAGCCTTAAAAAGAGAAATTAAAGCGAAATATTTTTGTCGTCTTCAGCTACCTAATGGAAGGGTTTAGGGAAGAAGCATACGGGACCTTCTCAGAAACATGCAGATGAAAAGGGGGCCATGCAGAAGGGAAAATCTTTTCACTGGGAAGGTAGAAAAATGCTGGAAAAGGTACACAAAGAAGTCTGTCCCCTTAATTGATGAAAATTTAAATGTATTTTTTTAAACAGATCTTAAATTATCTGTACGCATTTTATTTTAGAGACTTTATTTACATAAATGGTTTATCACTGTCGAAAGAACAGGTTTAGATATTAAACACAATTAAATACATATTTGTTTTATTTCCATTTTTTGCACTTCCATCTGTGCTGACATCTCAGAACCCTCCAAGGATGTCAGGAGTTCAAGTATGAGAAGAATTTCCCCTTTCTGGTTTATTTTAAAAGACAATATTGGGATATCATGGTGAATTTTAAGTCTCACTGGCTCCTTTTATTTTCTCTTCAGCTAATTTCTTTGTCATGATTTGTGCCTGCTTTTTTTACCTGAACTATTAGTAAATTAA
>VZTE01005755.1:6522480-6599891 GCA_013397775.1 Eulacestoma nigropectus | reverse complement strand
CCAATTAAAAAAAAAAAAAAAAAAGATTAGAGAGTATTTATGGAAAACCTACTTCTACCATACAGAAGCACTTCAGATAGAATCTGGAGAATGAAACTCGCTTTGGAAAGGTTTCTGACTTGTTATACTTTCCTTCTCTGATAAATCACTTGATTTTGAAATAACACCCTCATTGACAACTTGGGTAAGTGACACTAAGCATCCTCTCATGGTGCAGAGGTTCCTCTGAACAATTTCTGTCCCTCTGAACAGAAATATAAGAAATAATGTTTCTTTGTTTTACGTTCTAGAAGAGCAGAGTGGTTTGCACACACTCTCTCTAGCAAAGAAGGGATGTATTTGGCTGCACTGGCACCCTTCTCTTACCTCAGTTTCCCCATTTAACAGATGGGTGTTCCCACGGTTGTGATTTTTGACCATGCTGTGACACAGGTTGTGCACCTGTTGCAATCTTGTTTCATCATGTACATCGAAAAAAATGAAAAGAAAAAAAAAGCAAAGGAGCAGTTTCTCCATTTAGACACTAATTCAGAAGCTCATACATCATCATTATTCAAGAAAACATGCCATGAATGTGCTGATGGATGTGCTTAGGTGTTATGTTGAATTAGAGACTTAATGACAAAAGACAAGCAGTAGAGCTGAACAGTTCATATTCGGAGAACCATGTCCCCATGGAACTCAAATGGTAATGGCAGTCACATACTGCATCACAGTGGAAAAAATAAAGATAAATAGATTTTGAGGAAACTGCAATGTATGTTGTAACATTACAAATAATCACAGTCCCTAGAAAGGTTCAGTCTTTACAATGAATATTAAAATTTCTGGGTTTTGTTGAAAGTGGAAAAAATATGAGTGAAGCAATAACATGCTGGAGCTTGTTGCTAGAGGAGATTGTGGAGACATAGAGTATCAAGACGTTCAAAAAAGATTAGAGAAATTAGGCAGACAAATTAGACAAGACAAATTAGCTATTAAATCAACAAAGTCAATACTACACTATTGAGTCACTGACAAAACAAATAAAAAAGCCTTCATCTAGAGGGACTTCGATGAACTGCAAGGCTGAATGAGCAGAAACTTCATGGAGTTTGGCAAGGAGAAGAGCAATGTCCTGCACATGAGCAGAATAAAGCCATTTATCATTATAGCTGTTAACAGACAGACTAAAATAGGAATTCTGCTGAAAAGGACCTGGGCACAGTGGGTGGACACTGTATTTAGCAGGAGCCAGGAGCACTCTCACTGTAAAGAAGGCATGGTCCATATTTGTGTACAGTATGAGGAGCATGGCCAGGAGACTGAGAGTGGATGTTATTCTCACCAGTGCACATGAAGTTACACCTGGAAGAGTGTTCAGTCTTGGACCTCTTAAATTCAGGAAACGTCACAAAACCAGGGGTAGCAAAGAGTGACAAGTGTGATTAAGGCCCTAGAGTACAGAAAGTAGAGAGATAGAGGAAGATGAGGATGTTTAATGTGACTAAGTTGAGTTAAAGAAGAAGTCTAACCTCATCCTAGGATTGCTTCAAGAACAGTTACAAACATTATGGAGTCCAATTCTTCTTATTAGTGGCAGATGCTAAATCAAAGTGGAATGGACACAAGCTGGGGCTTGGGGGAATAGATATTGAAAAGATCTTTGTCTCTGAGAGGATCACATAACACCAGAACAGGAGGAAGAACCTCCATCCTTGGAGGTTTTCCAGATCTTGTTAAACAATCACTGCTGACCTGATTTAGCTTTAGCAACATTCATGCCCTGAGCAGAAGTTTTGCTAGATTCAGGGCTCCCTTCCATCCAGAGGTTTTGTGGTTTTTTGTTTGTTTTGATGGTTGATTTTGAGGGGTTTTTTGCTTTGGTTTTGGGGTTTAGGGGTTTTTTTTTGGGGGGGGAGGGGTTTTCTTTTTACTGACGTAGACAACAGAAAACTTTAAACAGCTATGAAAGGGAATGTGGAGATATGTACCCTCTAACATCTGTACTGCAATAACTTTGGAAGAAGTCATCTTCATTCAAGGGTTAGACTTGCATATCCTTCCCAAACAGCTCTTTATACTGCTACTTTCAGAGAAAGAATAAGTGTTGGAAATATTGGTAGGGTTTTTCTTATGTTTTAAGAAGACAATTAAAGATGGTGCATTTTTCTCTCCACACATCCTCTCTTTCAAGCATTTTGCTGTCTTAAAAGTTATTCTGCTATTCTTTGTCCTCTAACAGGTAAAGGAAAATTAAATCTGTAGTATTTGCCCAAAGCAACATTTAGCTCAGGTCTAATGACATGATATAGGAAAAGACATCGTGATACCATGGGCCTCTTCCTTACCTACTGATGTCTCCCCTTACAGTGTACTGATGTACACTGTAATCATTGATACAGTTACATTGATAAGTAACAAAAAATTAGCTTCTTGGTGGAAAATAACACCTTCAGAAGCAAAGCATGAAGGAAATACATTTTCAAATGAATTTGAGGAAGTCAGGATATGGAGAACTAGTGAAATTATCTGTAATACACCCAGACATACAACTATACTATTTCAACCATTAGAAGCAAAAATATCTGTGACATGTTTTTGTCTTCTCTTTACAGAGGATCCAGAATCAGTATGAGTAGGAAAAAGCTCATGGATTAGAGATAATTTTTTGATTTGGTTTGCTTTCAGACAAAGTAACGTAGCTGGAAAAATCAGAAGTGTTCAGGCTTACAAACTTCAAGACACTATATCAACACTGTCAATTGAGCGTCCTTGGATTGTCCCAGATGCAACCTACGAGAGTCACCACAAAAGAACCTAAAGAGTTTTGCTTTGACTGTAGGCATCATGGCAGCAGTCTTGAAAAACTCAGGAGGTTTTGCCAATGATATGTTTGCTGTTTAACTTTGATTTTTAGCAGACATATCTCCTCTGTCCATTATTCTCCTTCCCTTTCCCCCTGAAGTATCTTCATGGTCTCTTCTTGCTGAGCTGGAACTCCATGCAAAACCAGTTCATCAGTAAAAAATTGGATGGAGCTTTATCTACTGTTTACACAATAAAAATAATTCTATTCCACAAGTAAATCAACACTACAATGGAGACTCAATGCACTAAACAAGCAATGCTAGCCCAGTACTGTGAGTGTGCAGGCATAATGCTATCAGTGTGATTGCCTGGGGAATACAAATGCATTGATAACTAATAGGATTATTGACCTCATGTCACAGAAATGAAATCATTTCAATTTCAAAATTCTGCTCTAATTGTCATAATTAAGAACTCTTTCCCTCCTTCCTTGACTTTCACAGGGAGTAGATGTATGTAGTGAGAAGGACATGTACACAAATTCTTCATAAGGCTGGATGGCTACAGATAAGAATATAACAAGTTGGCAACTGATATGTACACTATATTTTTGAGACTTTTTCATGCTCAGTGATTAGTTCACCAGTTTATTTTTTCATATTAGAAAGCAAGTTCAAGAAGTTATCTTCCTTTTTTTTCTGGGTACTGTGTCTGTCCTCACACCAATGCTCACTACCCTTCACTTTTGGACTGACAAAAATGTCTGTAGATTGCACAAGGTAATGTGGGCCAGAGAAAAGATTCATGTAATAGAAAACATTTTTTTTATACTTTTGAAATCCTTTTCAACTTCACTCATTTCACTTTTACTTGCTAGACCTGTTTTAGAAGGTTTAAAATCACTGTTTTAAAAAAAGTGAAAATATAAAAATGTACTTGTTTGTTTCTTCCTCGGTTGCTTAACAGAAATTCTTTACGCTTAGCAGAGATTATTTAACCTCACGTAACAATATTAGCCCAACCTTTAGTAATTGGGTTCTTCATTGGCAAATAATAGCTGAGTCTTTTCAAGGACTATGTTCATCAATGGTCAGCATTTCCCTGGAGAAACTGACTTCCTATAGTGTGGATGGATGTGCTCTTTCCTGAGTAAAGAACTGTTTGGATGACTGGGCCCAGAGAGTAGTGGTGAATGGAGTAGATTTCAGTCGGTGGCTCGTCTCAAGTGGCTCAGTGTTTGGGCCAGCCTTGTTTAACATCTACATGGGTGACCTGCATGAGGGGACCAAGTGCACCCTAAGCCAGTTCACAGATGACACCAAGTTGGGCACGAGCGCTGATCTGCTGAAGCATAGGAAGACCCTACAAAGAGATCTGAACAGGCTGGTTTGATGGGAGAAGGCCAATTGTATGAGGTTCAAAAAGGCCAAATGCCAGGTCCTGCACCTGGGTCACAACAACCCCGGGCAATGATCATTCCCCCTGTACTCTGCACTGATGAGGTGGCACCTTGAGTCCTGTGTTCACTTTTGGGCCCCTCACTACAAGAAAGGCATTGAGCTTCTGGAACATGTCCAGAGAAGGGCAACGGAGCGGGGGAAATGTCTGTAGCACAAGCCTGATGAGGAGAAGCTGAGGGAGCTGGAGGTGTTTAGCCTGGAGAGAAGGAGGCTCATGGAGCAACTCATTGCCTTCTAAAACTGCCTGAAAGGAGGCTGTAGTGATGGGGGTTTCAGCGTCTCCTACCAGGTAAAAAAGTAATAGGACAAGAGGAATTGACCTCACAGTTTGCCAGAGCCCAGCTAGTTAGATATTAAGAAAAATTTCTTCACAGAAAGGGTTGTAAAACATTGGAATAGGCTTCCCAGGGAAGTGGTAGTGTTACTGTCCATGGATATAGTCAAAACGCATGTGGCTACAGCACTTGAAGACATGGTTTGTGAACATGGTAGTGGTGCTTAGTTGAGGACTGGACTTGATGATCTAAAGGTCTTTTCCAGCCTTAGGAGTTCTATGATCTTCCGATGTGCCTATTTAGATTTTCTTGCAGCCAGGTTCGTAGCTGATTTCAGAAATTTCTCCTGTGTTATACAGAGACTGGCTTTGGCTTGGAGACATCCTGGAGGACCTGTGGAAAAGACTTGTTTTATGGATAGGCTTTTTAACTGCAGGACTGCTGTTCTACGCAATGCACTGGAAAGAGCTGATACATTTGCTTTTCCATTGAACTAAGGGATTTTTATGGCCATAAAATTCCTGAATATATCAGAAATTCCACAACCATGGATGGAAAGCAGACCTACAAGGGTATTCCCTCCTATTTCTTTGAAAGTAATGGGTGAAGGAAGGAGAATTTGCCCTTTTGAAATAAAAGGGCAAGAGAAGAGACAATGGGATGGAAATAATCTCCTTTCCTCCATTTTGGAAATCACAGGATCATAGAATGATAACATTAGTATAGAGTAGACTTACAATTAGCTTTTACTTGAGATCACCTTCAATCTCAATCAGGAGATAAATGCCATTTTATGATTACTGCCACACACTGATGATCTTACCCCAAAGATTTTTTAATCCAAAAGTGTGTTGTTCAGATGCAGAAGAGCATCACTGAAAAAACCTAGATCCCTATTATGGGGATGATATGAACATAAAATCCTATCCAGCTATAAATAACTAGATCATTTCTCAAACATTAAGAAGGCAGAAGCAGATATACTTGTGTCAGTGGGATGACTGTCAGAGAAGAAACAAGAAAGGTGGTTTTCCTTATTTAATTCTCCCTCCCTCTTTTATTTTAACGGTCTTGTCCATGTGGAACAGGTAATATGCAATGTGGCAGAGGCAGCATCTCTGCTCAGGATCCCAGTAATGGAGGTGAAGCCAAGTCTGGAACGTGGTTTGCTACATGTCAAAGGTGATGAATGGGGGATGATTTATTAAGTCACCTAGGCTGTTCCCTTCTATGCCAGAGTTAGTTCCAAAAGTGTTTCTGTGTGTTTAATGGATTAGTGCAGTTCAATGAAGTTTATTCATGAAAGAGAATGTGGGCTCAGCATTTTCTTCCAGGTAAAGTGTGTTAAAAACACTGTGTAACAGAATTCAGATTTTATTTGCCAGGAACAGGACCCAAGAGGACAAATTCACTAGCCTTTGCAGCATATCTTTCCTTTAGCACAAGTGACAGAAATGAGATACTTAATGCAACTCTTGCTTTGTATTGGAGTAGGGAAAAATTCTTAACAATGCAAAAAGGGTCAACTTTAATCACAACTGCATGTCCAAGTCCAGCACACAAATGATACAATAAATATCTCTATAAGTTTTAGAAATGTACACTACACTTTTGGAGCAGGAAAGCTGGAAAAAACCAAACAAAATCTAAAACTAAAAATAAGTGTATTTTCTGAGTATGTGTTGACACAACAGAGTTTTTCAGGAAAAGTTTATGCTTTGCTGTGTTTTTCTTTATTGTAAAAGGTATCAGACAAAAAGCAAAAATCATGGACTTGAATGTTTATCCTCAAAATGGAGGCCCTTGAGGGAATGCTACTGATGATTGAAAGATTTTTCAAACTGTTTAAATTTAAAGGAGTTTTCTAAGAGTAAAGAAAGTGAAAAAAATAATATGAAAAATCAATCTTAGCTCATGTAGTTATTTTTAAAACACATAAATATTTCAAGGGCCAATACACTGAAAAGGAAACTGTTGGAGGAAAAATTCTGGATTATTATAAAAAATGATATGGTGAGAAATCATTAGTCAAGAACAAGTAGGAAAAAATTTAAACTCCCCCCCAAAAAAGAAATCCCCCTCTAATCTCATTTCTTTAATACTCAATGAAAAAAAGAATTTTTCTTTCAGATTTTGCAAGCCAAAGAGATTTCAGTAGATCTTGATCAGTACTGTTTCAGGTGTGTGGTGTGAATAAATATGAAAGTTAGGTTTAGGATATCTGTAAGGAATCAGTTGTATTTCTAATTCTGGTTTTCACTGATTGATAATTTTAAAATAATCAAAATTATTATAAGGTGTTATTCCATAACAAGTAATTTCTGAAGTGTTATATTGTTTTTAAAGAAACTCGAGGTCAGAAAGTGATGTAGAAAAAAATGAAACCTGGGATTTTGTCCTTTTCTAATCTTCCTGATCTTTCAAATTTTAACCTTACTTGTGTTTGGAGAGATGACACACCTGATTGTCAGCCCTCTTTGTTCATCAAGTGACAATACCATTTTTTTATGTCCCGAGTGAAAATACAGTTATTTTTTATTGCTCTATGGCCTGTAGTACTCTTATACAAGAACTATTTCATCTAACTTTGGTGTCCAAAGAACACTGCAACTAAATCACAGAACAGAGTACATTTTCAGCAAGTATACTTCAAATTTATGTTGAGAAGGAGACACCTGACACCAAAGTAAGGTCATTCAGCGCAGAAAACGAGAAGTTTCTATGTGTTAGCAGCATTACTTATTCCAATTAATATATTATTCCAATTAATATATAACTTACAATATCCTTACTCCCATATAAATAAAACTAGAGTACGTGCTCTGCACTGCTGTTAGGCATCAATCAGGAATACTTACACAACACACATCTTAATTCAGACAGACATCAAGTAGATAATTTTTCAAAAGGATGCAATTAGCAAATAATTCTGGAAATACAGAGATGGAAACAACTCATTGATGTCACAGCTATTAAGTTTAATCCAGCTCAGTTTTTTTTCATTCTTGCCAGTGAGAACATCTCCCATTTATCCCCAAAGAACAGAGAGGAAGATGGGGAAGTTAGAAGTGAGTTTTGCTTTTTTTATCAAGTAAGAATGAATGAACACGGGAGATGATAAGTATGGAAAGTTCATGGAGTTTCCTCCTTTTTAAAAGTTTTAAAAATATTCCTTTGTTGTCTTGCATGACATAGACCTTAGCTCAGGACACAGCCAAAACGCTGTGCTGGGGAATGTCCTGGAACACTTGAGCTAGCACAAGAGTAATTCCCTGACTCCTTTAACCTATTTTGCCATGTTTCCTTTTATTTTATTTTTGTTATTCTGCCCTCCACCTCCAAAATGTTGGAAAGGATTCTGAGCAAGTAAAGGGATCACCAAGAAGATAGAGAGAAGTCTTGATTTTCTCAAGACTGCATACAGGGAGCTAAACTCCAGAGGTAGTCAATCCATTCTTCAGGCCAGCTGGATTTACGAGAATCACAGGGACTGTCAGATGAACAGACAGTGCCTAATACCCATTAATGGCTTGTACTGCAATATGACAATTACATCGATTCTGGACAATGAGTTTGGAAATCTTCAGGAAGAATCTAAAAATACAAAGGGTTGGTGTTGGTTTTTTTTTAATAATAAACCCTTTGAAGCAGACCTTTGTTTCTGAGTATGCAGTGGCAGGAGCGACATGTGTCTTCCTTTTTTTAAAATTCAGTGTTTCTGGGCCACCTTAGTTGATCCAAGAGATGTTGCCTACAGTTTGGAATGCTAAATAAGGGGAAAACTAAATAACATACTCAGTTTCAGACTGTCATTTATAATGTAGCATAGAAACATATATTTTTTTCCATGTGTTGACATCTCTTTGACATATGGAGATTTCTTATGTATATACACATTTGTTATTCATCATTGCAAGAGATAGTTGAATAAATATGAATTAAAAAAATATACAAACAAATTTCTTCTTAAAATACTTCTGTCTGGATGGAATTTTGCATCTTCAATACATGGTTTTGGTATCTTTTGGACTAATAACTCAGTGGAAGGACTAGGAAATGTACAGCTTTAAACAAGAATTTGACTTTTTCTTGTTTTGTTCTTTTCCGTACTGAGAGGAGCACAATGTAAGAAATAATATAGGAAAAAAAAAATTGTTTCAATTATGGAGTTACACTGAGAAAATACCAAAAGTTTGATGGTTCTGAATATGCGAATTTCTTGTTTGGGCATTAAGTATTCTAACCCTGTCAATCTTATGGAAATGAAAGTGGTATGGAATAGGTGTTAGAAATTAAAGCCATTTCATATAATTATTTAATGTACCACTCCATTCTGAAAAGGATGTGCCATTAAATGGGCTTTGTTTGATATTAATCAAACTTTCTTGCCTGAAATACCTTCTAAATTTAATGACTCTGCTCTGCAGTCAAGATCAGCTGTCATTCAAATTCAGTCTATGGGAGTATATGTCTTTTTTAAATTTTTTTTTACTCTAAGATTACTGTACACAGAGCCAGAGAAAGCTTTGCAGAAAAAAAGGTAATCATATGAGAGAAAAGATAGAATAAAACTGTGGGAGAGAATAAAGGCGTATCATTCAATACCTCATATGTTTGTCATGGAAGTGATTTCTGCAGTTGTAAGAATGATGGTTTACTAGGAGTTAGATTCTTCATTTGCTAAGACAGTGTTGTACTCTTACGGTGCATGTCATAGATAAAGCTCAGTAAAAGGAGAAAATAAAAAGGAACATGTCTCAGTGGCAGAAACTCTACTATTTTGCTTTCATAGGATGTTGTCTAAAAGTCTGCATTTCAAAAGATCGGTGTTCTTCACAAAAATCAAGCATTTAAAAATGTGAAGAAGTTGTTATACATCATCAGATTTTCACTGAAGGTAAGTTTTCACAGGAAGGAAAATGCTAAATAATATGAGTGAAGGGAATTTTGCTGATTTATGGCCTTTGAGAATCACAGAAAAACGAGTTATGGGAACAGATTAGCAATACATTCCACAGGGAATTTTTTCTTCTCTTTCCGATTTTCCCCATCCCAGTGAGGCTGGGATTTAAGTCCATTCTTCCAGTAGAAGGAGAGAAAGAGAAATTCTCTTTCTACCTACTGATCTAACATCAACCTTACACTTCTGGAGTGGGTTGTGCAAATGAGCCTTCTCATGCTCATAGAAATGAATTAAATTTTCATTTCAAACAGCATCTGTGGGCTTTGTCCTTCAATTGCAAAGGTAAAGCAAATGGATCAGATGCTATTTCTTTGTGGCTCTTCTCCATTTCAGAATTCATACCCTTTTGCTCAGCTCTGTGCTCTCTAAAAATTATTTTCATGCATCAAATTATTGTCCTTGGTCAACAAGGTGCTCAGGGACAACTGAGACTGTAGTCCCTACATTATTACTGTCCCTCCCTGCAGAGTGCAGGTTCCAGAAGTGACCAGTCCATATCTTGACATATTCACAGCATGACTTGAATTTTAATATAAAATTCCATTTATAAAATTAATTAAAGTTATAACTCCAGTACAGGAAATTAAGGATGGTAATAAAAGAGCTGGCTGGAAAAATTCCATGCCAATAGTTTTCTCTCATTCAGTGCTATTCAGACAAAACCAGTTCAATTTTTTTCTTGATGTGAAATGAGATCAGCTTGGACAAATTTGTATCATATAGTATTGTACAGAAAAAATGCTTTGAAAGAGATATAACATGACTGTTTGATTTCTTGGAAAAAATAAACTTCGATGATTTGGGAGAATTTTTGTTTGAAAGTGGATATTATGTAAATGAAGAAATATTAAAATTATAAAATATTTTAATGAAATTATTAAACCAATATAATGAAATAATGGAGTTTTACTGTAATTTCAACTGTATTTGACATACTAACATATTTTTAGTGAACAAAAATCAGTTCTTCAGTCATATCTAGTTGTATCTCTCCAAGAAATTAAAATTAAACTGTCAATTTTACCTTGACTTTATGAACATACGACTGTAGTATACTCTGATTATATTAGAGAATTGATAGATAAGGTAATAAAATATTTTATCTTATCTGTTCATTGCAAGATGCATACTTTTCTTAACAAAGGAAATGCAATATATTTAATTGAGGCTTCAGTGATGTACCTCATAAACCTTCATGTGGGTGATTAATTTAGAAATGGGAAAAAACAAGATTAGTTAAAAAAAAAATTATGGGTAAACAAAGGACTTGATAAACAGAATAAGAGAGAGAAAACAGGAAAGAGTCCCAAGAACTGATCTGTGTAAGAGACTTATGAAAGTTTCCTAATGATTTGGTTACAGAGGTTAAAGGTGACTTCACGAAATTTGTTGATGATTCAAAGAAGGACAGCACAGCAGGAACAGAATCTAAGTATCGTGGAAGAATTATTGGATCAAAGGAAGAAAAGGATAAAATTGTAAAGAAATTTAGGACAGCAAATAGTCTTGAAAAAGTAATTAAAATTTCTCAGATGATCTAGGGGCTTTTCATTCAGAAGTAGCAAGGGAAGAAGACATTGGTTCATCATAAGGTGTCTGAAAAATGTCTCTATAAACCATCAAGAAAAAGGCAAGTGTGGAACTGAAGTGCATTAAGCAACATATTTTCAGTAGAAATCAGAAAGTGAACTTAGGTAAAATAGAATGGTTTAAGAAAAAGAACAGATTATTTTTGCCAAAGGAGACTAAAATGCTTGTCCCATTTCATCAGGTAAAGTGTATCCTGAATAAGGAATATGATGTCTTTCTGCAACAGGCATCATGAGGGAGAATTATTTTCTCCGTGAAGTTGGGTAAAGAACAAAAATATACATTTCCCATAAAGTTTTGTGAGTTCAGGGTGGGGTTTTTGGTGGTGGTGGCACAGTGGGGGAGTGTGATTGATTTTTGTCATTGTTGTTCTCGTTTAGTTTCTTTAATCCTCATATATTTCTGTGCCAATTTGGTAATACTTACAGAAAGGACACTGTGAAGTGTAGATTTTAAGACTAAAACTGCAACAGATATAAATTCTGTTGGTACTTCTGCTTCTGAACTGCATATTCATCATGTTTTAAGACTCTTTATTTCCCAGCATCTAGATGCCACTTAATTAAAACATCTAATTTAAATAATCTCGTATTTTAATAATATTTTATGCATACCAAAATTGAATCCTAACTGGGGAGGAGGGGGGAGGGGAGAGGAGGGGAAACAGCTCAGAAAAAATGAGGATGCCATGATATCCATGATATCATGAGGGTCTAGCCACTTAAGATGATGCTATTTTCAGCTGCAAAATATTGAACATATTAAAACATATTTACATTTAGGAAACACTGAGTAATCGCTATCCTGCCATTTAGTCTTTTCAAAGGTATCCTGACCTAATATTTGTAGTATCTTCTTTTTTTCAAAATCTCTTCAAACATTATTCCTTTGAAGTTGTTATTATATCTATATTTTTTAAAAAATATGATTTCTGGTATAAAGATTTCCTTACAAGTTAATTCATTCTTCCCAGGGGAGGACATTCCTTTATTTTTTTTTTTAGTGAAGCATTAGGAGTAGTTCCTGAAATAATTTATCTGTACTTTTTTTTTTCTGTTTTAATGAATTCTCAGACTTATTTATAAATGTGAATTTAACAGACATGAAAAATTTAACTACCCATGCTGCTCTCCAAATGGTTCTTTTACAGGTAGAAGTCTCATGGGAGAAAACATTTACATTCAGTGATGACTCTGACAAATATTTTTTTTATTTCGGCTGAATAACATAGTAATTTCTGTATTTCATAGGGACAGCTGAAAGAAGAAAATAATTGGTATAACATTATTGCCTTGCACTTTATAACCTCGATATTAAAGAATAAATGTCCCTTAAAATGTGATTGAATGAAGACTCATTAATGGAAGTTATGAGAGCTAATCAGACTGTCAGTCTGAATTTTTTGGTGTCCAGAAAATGAAAAGCAAGCAAGACACTAGAACAAGTGAGATATGCTTTTTACTGTGATAAAGATGCAATCCAATACAAATCTACTGGATGTCATCTTCTCTTGGAGTCAGAATGACATCTTTATTCTCCACACTTTTAATCCTGGGGCACCTCACAGCAGCAACTGTCAAACTAGTGCTAATTCAAAAAGAGCCCTGGAGGTGAAAACATTTGACAGCCTCTCTCAGTTATCCAAATGAAAAATCAGGTTGTTTCCTTTCACCATCCTTTTTGTCCACTTCTATACACACTTCCTTCAATTTGCTTTTCAATTTCTTTGTCATTGCCAGCCTCTCCAATTATTTAATCTTAAGATTCCTTTTCCTCTGCTGTTAATGATTTAGACAGAATTGTTTTCAATGTTACACCAAAAAAAAAAGGTGTGAATTCCCTTGTATAAGTGGTAAAGGTACCTTGTTTTTAAGATGTAGACCTCATCTGAAAAAGAGAAAACAGCCTTAATCTTATCTTTGTTTTGCAGAAGGACTCCTTGCTTTCTGAATGTATTAATTTACATAATTAATACTACAGTAAAAGTTAAGTAAAGATTAAGAAGAAATTGTTAGTGCCAAAGTAACTTGGAAGCAAACTTATAGGGCTTTGGCTGCTCTTGGCTTCCAGTTCATTCTGTATTGATGCTCTATTAACTGTTATGAAGGCATGAAATGTTGACTAGTCATTTAAATATAATGCATTTATGATAATTTCTATCTCTGTTGCTATGAACACCATTAATTTTATAGTATGGAGAATATGCAGAAATCAAAAATTCAGGATAATTGCTAAATCACTCCACAATATTTAAGGTCATTGGGTCACAAGGTCACTCCTTCATTAAATCGCAAGTCATTGGGTTTCTCTCAAAAACCCATAGACTCATTACAGGGATGTTTGTGGATGGTGTGAAATGTGAGATGGCCTCAAGCAGATATTAATGAAATAAACATGGCTGAGACGTGCATTGCACCACCATGTAGACGTTCTAAGGTGTGTCCCAAACCAGTGTATACGCAATGAACTCAAGGTGAACCCAAAGTGAAAAGTTAGCCAGGAAAAAGGGTTTGGTGTATGGCTGCAGTCCTGTCTCTGGAGGTGGCTCAGGCCATCTCATCAGTGTCGTATGTCAGCAGCCTGAAATTCTCATGGACTAGGTGTGAGTAGACACACAGCAAAAGAGACCACAAGGCCATCTAAGTGTGAAGCACCTCTCCTGAACAGGATCTGATTTTAAGAGTGTCAGGGTGACAGTCATATCCCAAGGTTTCACTATCTAAAAATTGAATAATTTTACATTTATCAGTAAAAATAATTGCTTTCAGAAGCCTGCAAAAAAATATAAGACGTGGTAAGCAAGTGAATTTTTGTATTTCTTTTGAATCTTAACCAACAATAACAATTCAGTAAGCCAGATTTTAGCCAAACTAAAAACTAAAAACTTAAAACTTTAGCTACTGGGCAAACTCTGGGAACAACAAAAGCTATAGCTGTATTTGTGTATATTCTCTGAAGACTTAATGTAATAATATCACGTTAAAAAAATTCCATGTTGAGGATTACAAGAAAGAGACAAACTGCACGTTTTTGCACAAAAACATGCTGATTTCTTGTTCTTTTGTGATGATTTTGTGCTCTTAGCCTCATTAGATTGGTTGTGGAGGAATTAATTTTAAACTATTTAATGGAGCACTCTACAGTACTATTTTCTGAAGATCCCTTAAAGAACTTTCAACCAAATATGACTGACATCAATGGAAATGGGATTTTTCCATTACACTCTGTGAGCTCTGGATCCTATTTCATGTTTACAAGTGATTTCCGTGTTGTTTTTTAAATTGTCGAAGCTTTTTTGTAAGGTTGACATTAAGCTGTGAAGAGCAATGGGACTAAATTCACCATCTTAGAGCCAGTAGGTTAACTCCAAAAGGATGTCATGGCTCTGATTCATTCATGAAACAAGGTTCACACAATCTGTTATGTATTACAGTTTGCCTGACTACATTTTCTTCTTTGTATCTTGGCCAAAACATTTCAGTGTTCCTGTTCCTTTGAAACCCTCTGTTTAAGATGTGAGTGATTTCCAATGCAGAACATTATTGCTGCAATTAATTAATTGCCAACCAACTCTTTGTTAATAAACCCACCACAAAAATTCTAACTTTTAGTCCAGGGGTTTCCACTTCACTTTTACACTCTAAAGTGTTTTTTAATGGTGTGTTAAGAAACCCCAAATGTCAGGATTAATTTTGATTCTTTCATATTGCTCCTCTGGACATATCATAGGAAATAAATAGGGATTAGAAAAGCTGGATAGGGGTTTTCTGTAGCCATCTCACTCCAGACAATCTTCAAACCAAGCAAATTACATATTTTATTGATCAGCAGGGAAATTCATAGTGCATAAGGGAATGTCCCCATTGGGCAGACTGGTTCTCCTTTACTGACACAGTTATTTACCTTCCACTTGCTGTTTTCAAGAGAAGAATGAATTAATCTTTTCATCCTTTAAAACAGGCTGCTGGGAAGATGCATCATTCTGTATGGAGGATCCTATCCTTTGCAAATAAAATGTTTTTCAAGAGGAAACTGAAAAAATCTTCCTTTTGTGTGTGAGGCCCTATGAGCAATGCATTCATGGCATGTGTAAGCAGAGTGTTAATATTTATGTGGAGTTTAATGCTCTTTTTAACTACCAGAATCATAAAGATATTTGATTCGGTGCCATTCTTGGGTTTCAAGGGGTAGTAGAGTTTCTGAGGAGGTCATTCAGGCTGAGCCTTTGTGCAGAAGAGCAGTATCAGTGCACATTATCCTCTACCTGCAAATCCAATCCCCTCCTGACGTCAGGGAGATTACCAGTTCTGTGTAAATGAAAATCCATAAGGATTTATCATTTTCCTGCAGGTGTATGTTTTGGCCTCAGATAACTAAGCACAGAATCTTGATTTGTCCAGAGTAATGTGACTTGTAGAACAAAAAGGATAAATAGTGCTGATTTTCTCTTTTTTTTTATAAATATCACAGAAATGGCTCATTGCTGATCTGCATGCAATTTATGTTTTAAAATTCAAATGTTAAAACTCAGAAGAATTAAAAAAACTCTAATTCCACTCATTTCACAAGCCTAATATTTCTCCAGCTACCAAAGTATGATATAATTTAAATTTTTTTACGTAACTCTTTTATTTCATTCATCAGATTAATTTGTTCACAGAGAGAGAGAGTATAAACAAAATGGCCAAAACCCTCTTCATCTCTGGCCCCCAAACTGGGACTGGAGCCAAATAATGTCATGGCTCTTACAGTTGGTTCCAAAAATCCTGAAGGAATATGTTGCACCAGAAAGGTAACTGTAACTTGAAAGTAAAATTGAGAAATCACCATAATTTAGAAAGGGATATTTTAAATTTTCCTTCCTAGAAGTGTCATGTGTGTATCATAGAATCTTAGAAAAGCTTGCTAGAAGGGTTAGAAGGGATCTTAAAGCTCATCTGGTTCTAACGCCCTACCATGAGCAGGGACGTATTCCACCAAACGGGGCTGCTCAAAGCCCTATCCAGCCTAGCCTTGAACACTTCCAGGGACTACTACTCTCGGAAACCTCTTCCCTTACCATCCTCACCATAAATAATTCCTTCCTAATATCTAATTAAAACTAGTCTCTTTCAGTTTGAAGCTGTTGCCCCTTTTTCCTATCTCTACATGCCCTTGCAAAAAGTCACATATTGGCAGATAACTTGAGGTTGTGATAAGAAGCTATTTGGCCATTTACAAGCTTTCCCCTGGCTAGAAGTCGCTAATATCTTTGCTTCACACATTGCCATTCCTTACAAAATGCTACAAATGTACTCTTCTCAATTCCTGGCTGAAGAACACTCCAAACCTTGGTTTTGGTAATAAAAGTCTCAGATAATGAGAAAGACTTGGCAGTTTTCTAAGGATGTCTCTCAACATCAGTGTCATGCCAAGAGTCTAACAAGTACATTATTCTGGATTCTTAGTGAATTCAGGATATTGCATCAATTATTTGCCTTAGCAAACTCTTCACAATTGAAGGAGTGTTTTATGGGTAACTTAATTGAGATAGGATTTAAAAGACGATTGCTAGATTTGGGAAAATTATTTCAAGCATAATTGACAAAATGGAGCATCATTAAGGATAAGGAGAAAGATTGCCTTTGTCTTGCTTCTGGTATGACAGAGGTTGCAGTTGTGGGCTGAACTCTAGACCAGAAACATCACAGCACCTTGAATTATTTCATTGTGAGTATTTCCATCAACAGGGCTTGATTGCTTTTATTAATACAAATGAAACTGGAACGTGGCTCAAGACATTGCCTATATTGTGATTACAGTCCAAAATGATTTGTTTTTCCTCGAACCTTCTTCTGCACTCCTCTTAGCTACATCTTCGAGTTCTCCTATAATTGTGGAGTATAATGTGTTTAAAATAAAGGTCATCCATTTTAGTAAAGTCTAATATCAAACAGCTTTGCCAAGCACCCTCCATTCTCAAGCTTATTTGCTGATTAACTGTATAAAATAATTACAGGTTTAGTAACATGTTTTATTCTCTTTTAGCCAGTTCAGATATTCACTGTCAGTGAAGCTGCTTAAAACTATAGAAACCTTATGGGGCTTATTCATGACTGAAGTCTTATTTTCTGAAGTAAATTAATGATTTGCTATTCCTAGAGACTTTACTGTGCTTATCACTGTATTAACTTGCATCGAAAAAATCACACTAAGCCATTTTTCAAACCTTGACAAAAATAGCCTAGAGACATTCTGGTGAATGAAGGTCTTGAGGGAGAAAAAAGCAGGTATATTTTTTTAATAATGGAATTGTACTCAGTTAACACCAGGTATAGCTGTCAGAGGTTATTTCCAGCATTCAGGATCAGCCTTCCTTTCTATGAGCAATACTTCAGAATATAGCAGGAGATGATGTTGGGAGGATCTGGATAAAGGAAAGCCATGTTTAGCTGTTAAGACTTTGGCTTGACTGTGAATATTGTCTGGGTCCCAATTGGCATTGGCATTGTGCAGCTGACACTTCAAGAAATCCAGCAAATGTTTGCAACAGGTGACACAGTAACATCTCAGAGATAGATCTCTGACAGAAAAAAGGTTTTTAAATGGACAGGTATTTCATTAATGAAAGCGGCATCTGGAAAAATGAAAAAATGAAAGACAGTGTTGAACAATTTTTACCGAAAGAAAAAAAGGAAGAAAAAAGGGGCTTTCATTTTGTTTTTTTTATGTTTTCTTCTCCACAGGAGAGGAATAGTATATCCTCTCTTTTCTTCCATGAGGTAGTAGTTAAAAGCTGCACTACAACTAATAACCTTGGAGGTGTCTTTGCAATGGCAATTAACATTACGATAGGTGTTAACAAGAGAATCAAACAACTGACCTGGGAAGAACAGGTGGTTTGCAGACAATTTCTTTAATTTGAAGATTCCTAGATCAACAGTCATAAAATCATAGAATTATTAAGGCTGGAAAACACCTCCAATCTCATCAAGTCAGATCTTCAACCAAATACCACCGTGCCCACTAAACCAACTGAATTTTGATTTCATACACTCTGCATCTGTCAACATCCTCCTTCTTGCTTGGCTGGTCTAATAAATTTCCATTTTGCATAACAGATTAAATGGACAAGCTCACTTTAGCCACCACAAAACCACAGAAGCATAGAATCATAGACTCATTAAGATTGGAAAAGACCTCTAAAATCATCAAGTCCAGCCATTAACCTGTCCTGAAACACTGGGGTGACAGCTGCTGCTCTTTTTTTTTTTGAGAGACACAAACTTCATGTAACAAAACCTCTCACTACGTATGTGTTTGGTAGAGAGTACAACATGGCTGTTTTCTCAGCTGGACTGTAATAGAAAGATTAGGTACTGAGCTACCACATATCAGAGAGTGAAGTAAGCAGCAGCTCATACACACTAGGAATGACATGCAAATTGCAAAAGATATGGGCAGTTACAAAGTTGTAAGATTGGTAAAAAAATAGAAAAATATAAATTAATTAATTCTTAGACTTCACCTATCAGACTTATGCAGAGATTTTGATGTATGTTCCAAGTACTAACCAAAAAACATCAAAGAAAAAGTCAGAGAACTAAGTAAGTAGGAAATAAGAAAGAATAAGTAGGGAAAAAAGTAGTGCTTCTGACAGCTCTTGACTTTTTTCCAAAGAATTTTAAGTAAACACGAAAAATTATGAGCTAAATATTATGATGTAATACAAGAGAGAACAGAACAAACAGGTCCTCTCTCAGATATTCTTGTAACTGGACTATAGGAATGGTCTCTAATTTGCTGCTTAGTTATTCCCAAAGATCTAGTTATAGTGAGATTTATTTCCTATTTCACAATTTATTTGTTTAGCATTTTGGGAAGAACACTCAGTAGAGTCTAGGGAACTTGTCACATTTGGAAATGACAGTGCTCTATGTAAGAATAATAGGGGTTTGTTTTGCAATTTAAAATAACTTTTCAAGTGGCTGTCATTTCAATAAAGCAGTTTGGATTTATTGCAAGAACGACTGAAGAGATTAAATATATTCTTTCTATCAAATCAAGTCAAATGCATTCAGAAATTAAGACTGAAAAATAATAATCATGTGTTCTGAGAGTCTAACTGGAACACTGAAAAATAAAATGGTTTAATTCATGTGTCTCTTATGGTTTATAACATTTAATGTTTCCCTTCTAAGTTAATTAGTGATATTTGGAATAGAATACAATTAGAAATACAACCTAAAATGCAAAGAAAAGCCCATATGATTGCTCTACAATTCAGAGACTTATCACTGTAATCCCTTGTGCGTGACTTTCACCCTTGTGGCTTGATAAATAATTTCTTTGTCATTTCATATACCTGACCTGATTAACAAAAGATTGATTATTTCCTAAAACAGTTTTGTAATTAATACCGAAGTCACACTCCATACCCCTTGTTGATCCTTCCCTCTACATGTGTCTGATAAAATATAATTGTGTTAATTCTCTCTGGATTGATTAGATATAATGTTCAAAGGGAAATCTACTTTATTTCTGACCTAACATACCTTTGTTAATTAGAATTTTTTTTATACTGCACTTCAAAGATGAAAGTTTCTTAATTAACAGCAGAAGCTTTACTGAACCAAGACTATTACAGTCACAACACCATTTCCTGAGGCTCTATTATTTTCTTTATTAACAAAATCCATTGGAGATATAGACTTGAAAATAATATTTAGACACAATGAAAAATGTACTGCTCTGAACATTGTTAATAATTTTAAAAATAAAATTTTAAAAACTAAGGGTTTATGTAAAGAAGAACAGCTAGAATGTGTGCTTGGAGTGAAGTTCACCACTTCACTTCCATTTGGAGGATTTAAATGGCAATTCGAGTGGTTCACATGCCTTCAGATCTGCAGGGGGCAAATTTCACCCTTAATCAAGGCAGTTTTTACCATGCTATTTGAAAAAACGATATTTGCTAACTCTGAAGGTCCTCTCAATATTTATGGTTAGTTGATAATGTGCTATTTTTAAAGTTACATTTATGGTAGCTGAGGTCAAGAAAGACATTTGCCAGGAAGAAATCTACACTGTAACCACTCCAACTGTAGACAGTCAAGTAAAGGATTTCACACAGTGTGCCACAATAGCATTCACCTACATGGAAAAGCTGGTCAGAGGTCCTTCAAATGACTTTTATTTATCCATATTGGTATTTACTTGGCCATTTGTGGTATCTGAAGACCACATAAGTATTTATGGCCTATATTTAACTACTTCTCCTTTAGTATTGTCAATGCCCACTATTAAAAAAAAGGGAATAAAAAATAAATTAAAAAGAAGTTGCATTCTTCGTGTCCAGCTGTTGACAGAGGAATATCAGACTTAAGATTTCTCTCAGCAAAACTAAGGTTAAAAAATCTAGTTGTTTAACTCTGTAGTCCTCAACTTCTCATAAAGAAGGAGTATTATGAAAATAATGAAAAATACAGCTGGAGTTGGAATGCTGGTTCTTCCAGTGGGAAAAAAACCCACAAATGAAATAATCTCTAAATAGAGATTCAAAACATAAATTTTCTCTGAAACACACTGCTCAAACATTGAAGACAGTGACTTTGAGGAAATGCAGTCCTGTACCTGTTCTTCAGTAGGCAATACTAGCAGCTTTACACATTCATGGTAAGATTGATTAGGCCCAGTAAAAAGTGCATGCATTATCATTAGCATGTTGTGACACTTAAGCCACCTCAAATTTGAAGACTGACATCGACCTCTAAAACTCTTAGAATTTATGCAAATTGTTATCTCCCAGTTTAATATGTAAACATGAGGAGGAGAGAAAACTAAAATTCCCAAGCATTAAGTAGTTAAGGCTTTAGTAATTTTCTTCTGATATTATTGAAAGATTGCCAAAAGTTTTTTTAAAAGTAAAGAAGAGAGCTGCTTTAAAATGGATTTTTATTAGTTTAAAAAGAACACTGATCAACTTGCCTGAGAGAATGCAAGAGTTTCTTTATTGCTGTGCATTTCTGTGAAATCTTATCTTTTTATGCATCTATTTCATGAGATAAGAGTGTTAAAGAGTATTAAAGCTTGAAGAATATTAAAAATCAAGTAAATATGACATAAAATATTCACTGAAAGGAGCTGCAATCCACTGGTTATCACATTGATTATATATATACATTATAACTATGGACATATGTTGGATAATTACAAAAAAAATTGAAGGAAAGCTTGGAATAACAATACAATGGCAATGTCACTGAAATCAATCAGACAAGAAAAAAAGAGGTATAAAAATTCATTTTTTAAAAAGGAAGATCTTCTGAGCGTATTAAAGACGTGTGCATTTTTCATAGGCAGTTTGGTCACAGTATTTGCCTTCTTCTACCTCTCCAACACAAGTTACAGGAAATCACTTTCTTTTGGTTTGTCTAGTTCTTCCATAGTTTTGAGTTTCATCTATATATCCCCTGTACATTTTTCAGTGTGGACACCACATGCCCAAGTATAGAGTGGAAAGAGTTTGAGTAGAGAGAAAAGGAACAGGAGAATAAGATTGCTAATTACAATTATATTCATACAGACACATCAAAAAGTAGCTTCAGATCAAATTCATAAACAGGATTTTTATAGTTAAATGACATGAAACAACCTTCAGTTCCAGTCAACTGTCTTAAAATTTCACTGCTTGGGAACAGAGATAAAATTATTATTGCGGTTCTCATCTACATGTATCTCAACTCTACTAATCTAGGATACTGCCATTGCCAATTTATAGGCATCAGTTTTTGTGAAGATGCTCATGAACAAAATCAAAACACAGGACTTGAACCTATTTCTGTTGCTGATGTATGTTGGAGACACAGCTAGACAATAATGTCTCCTTGTATGAAACTCTTCAGGCAGTGATAGAAAGGTAAGGACACTGTAAACAGTAGCAGTACTGCAATTTTCTTAGGTTTCTGGAAAGACAGAAAATCAGAATGTATGTTTTTCTTGTCTTGAAGCCATTCATCAGCCAGCAGCTGTACAGAAGATGATCTACTCTTAGATGTGATAAGATATTAGAATGAAAATAATCTTCCCATTGCTTTTTCTCTATAGAAACAACTGAATACTACAGTGGTAAGTGCAGCAAAGCAGAAGATTTGTACAATGCATTTGTTGAACTCTAGAAAGAAAATCTGATGGTCTTGTTAGAAAAGAGAAGGTCATCAAGAGAAGATACTCTGCAGAAATTCTGAAGTCAAGTTCATCAACATTACTGCTTATTAGTTTCGTAATTTTCAGGTTTTGCTTGAAAAATTGGTATTCAGGCTTTTGACCAAGGACACTACAATACATTAATGAAGACACATGTTTTTGGAAATTAATTTTAAAATATAGTAACAGCTAAAGGTTGCTGCTAATAAGTTAACAACTGTAGGAGACAGAATGCAATTCACTTGCTGTGAACTTTGATTCATCATAAGAAAAATATTATGTCTAAAATTTAAATATTAAATAAGTTTTCAAGTACAAAACACAGAATTTTAAGATGGAAAACTCACACATTATATTTATAAAAGGCTATAAATAGAGTAATGAGAGATACCTATTCATTACCATTATTCAATGTCTTTTCAAGAAGTTATAAATATTTCACCATCTCAGGCACAACCACCACAGGCAAAATCTCTTGCTATAATGACAATGGCATGGAGACTATTGCTTTCAAGCTCTTCAGGCCAAGTTCATTTGTGACTACATTTATTTTAAATGTTAAGGTGGAATTCATCTCTCTTAAGCAATTCCTAATCCCCTAATTTGTAGTTCCACATTTCAGTCAGTGGTGAAATCAAGTCAACTGAACTACCAGCAGGGCCATGATTCAGTTGCCTTATGGTACCATTTGAGATGCCGTTTGAGATGGGGCATCCCATCTGACCTCCAGCTGCAGGTCCAGAAAATAATGTCTCCTGTGAGTTCAGCTCATGGCTCTCACCTCTCTAGATGCCTTGCCTAGCTGAGGGTATCATCAGGTCCCTGTACTTAAGCAAGAAAATTGAGAAGTGCGTGTTTAGTTTATGAAGAGAGAAACTGCTCTCTAGAGTCAAATGACTACAGCTCCAGCGACTAAAATGGGAACTTAGAAACTTACCTACTCTGCAGACAGAGAAGGTAAGTTCTCTACTTGGGGAACATAAACATAGATGAACTTATTTCCACATTTCATATATTAATTTTGACCTCACAATGGCTGAGAACAATTTACTTGGAAGTTCTCCTTTTTTTGATGTGTTTTCCCTGTAAAGGTCAGTACAGGCTAAACCCATTAACCCTCTGGGCATATTGCAAACCCCTTGATTGAGGCTTTTGCCTTAGAGGAGACGCAGGGCATTGGGCAAGGACTATATTGTATTGTGCAGATGAGTCGCTTCCAATTTAGTTTTACATCAGTCATCCATTACTCATTCTTCTTAATAATTTACATGGGCACCCAGAGAGATTGTGATGAGCAAAATTTAAAAAAAAATTAATAATTAAGGGAAATAAAGTAAGAAGTATATGAATGAGGATGTCACACTGAAAATAATCTATTGAGGATGATGTGTACCATAATGGGAAAATCAGGTACAGTGTTCTTATATTGTTAAAGCGAAAGAATGCTTCCCTGGTGATGTTGAGTAATCTGAGGCTTTAGAGCCTTGAATGTAACATGTGAGGTTTTTCTTTATTCACATTTAGCTTGAATAAGAGAAAATATATCCACTGGTGAGTCAGCAGCATCTTCTCTATTAACAGATATAATAGCTGTCCTGTCAGAAGGATTATCACAGGGATTGTCACTAAAAATGACTTAAAATTGTGCCAGTCGAATCACTGATGAATAAACTACATGGAAAAAATACGTACCAGTGAATCATGGTAAATAATTCCTTTCACAGGAAATATTACTCAATCAGAACTCAACAGTGTTGTAAAAGCCTAAACACGATTAACATTCTGTGCCCTCAACAGCCCTGCCAAAATGCAGCCTATATATGAGTGTTTTCAAGTTCAATAATTATTATAAGTTGAAAAATTTAGAATAAGACAATGGTAAAACAGAAACAGGAAATGAGGAGAACCAGGGGAATGAAATATTACAAAGCAAGGATGTTCTCTTTTCCTACAATCATAGGATCATTAAGGTCGGAAAAGACCTGTAAGATATCAAGTCCACCCTTTGACCCAATACTCTCATGCCCACAAAACCATATTGTGAATTGCCAAGTTCAATTGTTTTCTGAACACTTCTGAGAAAGGTGACTCTACCCTTTCCCTAGGGAGAGTGTTCCGATGCTTAACAACTCTTTCAGTGAAGAAATTTTTCCTAATATCCAACCTAAATCTCCCCTGATAGAATTTAAAGCCATTTCCCTTTGTCCTATCACTAGTCGCCTGGGAGAAGAGGGTGACCCCCACCTCACCACAGCCTCATTCAGTTTTGCACAACCTTTGCTTCAGCTCATACATGTCTTATGAGTCATTAATTTTATAAGCATATTCACCTTCATATAAACATATTTTTTCTTTAAGAATAATTTATTTTAGTTGTTTTTGGTGTATGTTGGTTAATATTGAAGCATGATTGTTGTAGGTTCAAACTATTTTGGTACAACTTTTGGCTGGCATAACTGTCATACTGCTGCTCATACTATGGGCTTCATTATTTTTCATCTAGTTTTTCACTTTTTCTTGTTTTAGATATTCCTTTTTTTTTGTTTACCCCAATTGTTTGGGTTTTTTCCATTCATCTATGTGTGAGATGAGAAATTAAGCATAACAGAAAAGGCAGTGTATGAAAGTTACTCTGTCCTAAAAGAAGTACCAAAGTATATAGAGATACAAGTAGTTATAAAGAAAAATAGATATGCACTTATTTGTATATGTGGTAATTGTAGAGGAAGTGCTTCTTTAAAGAGGAATATTCCTAAAACTAATCTCACCATCATATTGTAAATATGTATATGCACATACAATGCAAATATCGTAAAATATTACACTGGTATCTCAACAGCAAGGGAAGATTTGATCTCTTCCAATTTATAGTCTATCTTCTGGAAACAATAATTTCCAGCATGCACAGGCAATAAGGGAATTCAAGCACTGAGCATTATGCCATTTTGCACTAGATAGGAGGGCAATGTACGTTGCCCAATGAATTTCCTCCTTAATTATTGGTGTTGCTCATTAGAACTGACTCATATAATTTTGTAATGATGGTAGAGTGAGGAAGGGGAGTTAGCACACATAAAAAGTCTCAATATTTTGCAGATTTCACATACAGCTATAGATAGTAATGATTTTAAAATTTATTTCAAGTTTTATTTTTGGGATTAGTGGTGTTCAAATCTTTTATGGATTTATGATCCACAGATAATGAAACAGTCAGAAGAACAAGACCTTAGAAGAATCCCTTAGGGTAACCACGGCCACCATTTGACACAGTTATTTTTACAAAAACTCCTATGTCCATCAAGCTTCCACTGTTTTATTCCATCTTCAATCCCAGCTGCTTTGTGTAAAGCAAGATACTATGAAGTGAATCTACACCTACAGTTTCTTGAAAAATAAAATGTTATGTCCCATATGCTATGAGTATAAACCATATCCTTTTGAGAGAGTCACAGGACTACTAAGCGTGACTCCTCATGACTGTGAATGCTCTAAAAAGGGGGAAAATTTGTACTGTAGTGCAGGAGCATGAAGGAATGTGTACATACTTTATACCGTTTTTTGGCTTCATATGACCAGAAGAGGCTCAAATGGAATAGAATTCCAAAATGCAGTAGCAATTTTCACAGTTGCTTTTTTAAGTAATTGCATAGACAGGGTAACTGGAGTGAAGAAAGGCTGGAATACCTGCACTGTTGACACTAGATGCCAGAGCAGTATCTTGGAAAAACCCCGAAGCTGGGCAATTTTACATCGTACAAGTAGGGTATGAAGTAGTCACAACAGGTGAGGTAATGTTTAGAACACAATTCTGCCAATTCTGGGCTGAGCATCTGACTTTCTCAGATGATGTATGATAAAACACATATGCATCACATAATAAGCCTTTTAAACTTCCTTGTTGGGCTGGGCGTTGGAAAAATAGTTTCCCACACAATATGAAGTTGCAACAGCTCTGCAGGGAAAAAGCAGGCATTTTGGAGCACTTAGGATAATTTCACAATAAGCTTGAATGCTGAAAGAGCATTTCTGCATCAAATTTAGACACTTTTGTGATTAGATAGTCCTAAAAAGTGTATACGAAAGTCTCTTTGTGTTGTGTCGTGTCATCCAAGGTTCTATACTGAACCCAGTATTGCATAACTTATCCATCAATTACTTGGATGAAGGGGCAGATGCCTCTGCAGCAAGTTCCCTGCTGACACAAAGCTGAGAAGAGTGGCCAACACCCCCGAGTGCTGTGTAGACCTTCAGAAGGGCCTTGACAGGTTGGAGAGATGGGCAGAGAGGAACCTGCTGAAATTCAACAAAGGCAAATGCAGGGTGTTGCACCTGGGAAAGAATAAACTCACAGAGCAGCACAGGCTGGGGTCTGACATGCTGGAAAGCAGCTCTGCTCCTTCCAGAGAAGGACCTGGGAGTTCTGGTGGACAACAAGCTCTTATATATTTGGGAAGAGACAACATTTCTATGCTATGAGAGGATGTTGGATGAAAAGTATATTCCTGTGTGAGGAATAAGTATCGAGTACAGTAAACAAATGCTCAATAGAATTAAGCATTAGCAGCTCATTAAAGCTCGATGTGAAAGTTCACAGAATATAGAGATTACACTAACAATTAAGAGCTAAGAAATAAGCAAATTACCATTAAACCAGAGATAAAGCATTTAAAATTTTTTGTATTCATGTGATACATAAGCTGATGTAAGTTCTCACTGCTTAAAAAAAAAAAAAAAGGAAAAGAGTGAATAGATGAGAACTACTTGTTTGTGGCATAAATAAATGACTTACTGTGGGCTGTTGTGCTGTAGGCTGTGCATGTACATAGCCTGTTAGTGAAACCCTTACAGGAGTTTTTGGCTCATTTCCTGTACTAAGTTTTCAAAATTTCTCCACTATATTGGCACTTTCTGGAACTTCCTTGTTCTTTTTTCATTTCAGCTTGGATCTAGTTCTTTTAAATTTTTTTTCCTTTAGTAATCTCATTTTCCTTTGTTCTCAGTTTTAGTTTTTTAAGGATTATTTAAATTATAGCTGGTTTTTTCCCCTGAATCAGCTCCATGCCAATCCTTTGAATCTTGTACTTTGGATGACAATGTTTGGTTACAGACTTTTTACTATGGTGGAGGTCAACTATGATGGAGGTCAACCAGTAGAACAGAAAAACTGTGGCTACTCTGTCCTTTGAGACATCCAAAAAACAATCAACCTTGAGTATCCTGCTCTATATGACCCTTTTTATTAGGGGACTGGTCCATTGGCATACTGAAGTGCTTTCTAACTCTTTGATCTTATGCTCAGCTCTTACCCTGTGCTGACCCAGATTCATTTCTGGAGTAAGTTCAAATGTGTAATAAGTTTTTATTGTAATATTCAAGATGCACCAAAACTCCAGAGACTGAGAAATGCAACACAAAGTGAAAGGTACTCTGGAATCTAGGCTGTGTAAGGGCTCTTATGACAGGACTGAAATCACACTAAGTATTCATGTGTCATTCCTTTCCAGAAGCAAATCATACTGACACGCCCTCCTGTGTAATTTTTTCTTAAAACATTATTTTATCATTCAGAATCTGCTGAAATTCCGGTAACAGCTTTCAGGAAATATCCCGTACTGTACATTTTTTGCACTATGTAAGATAGATGAGTAGTTCATAGGTGCCTATCAGTACCTTGGAGATAGAATAGCACCAAATATAGAAATAAACTATTGTTAGCAGAGTCCTTGATGTACCGCTTCAGAAAATATATTAATTTCTTATGTCGGTCATGCCACATGCCATCAGCCAGTATCTCAAAGTTTCTCCATTATTATTAGGGAGATTAAAATCACACATAATCCCAATCTTGCCTGTTTCCCTTATCTAATCATACAGTATTTCTTTCTCCTGCCTTTCCTGTCATGTTGGTCTCTTGCAGTCCCCTGCTATTAGGCCTACAGCACTATCTTTGAGCTCAATCCAATTGATTCTCTGGCATTACAGTTCTTTTATGTATCTTTTATTTCTCAACCGATAAGGGCAAATCTTCTGTTTCAGATTTTTTCTTTCAAATATCCTATAATCATGTATTCAACCCTGTTTTCAGGAAAAAAAAAATAAAAGAAAAAAGAAAAAGGAAAAGAAAAACCACCAAGGCTCTCACTGTACTGTCATTTCTGTGCATTTTCATACTCATTTCTGACTGTAAATAATTAACTCTTCATCATTGGAAAAGGTTTACATCCGCAAGGAAATTTTAATTTTAATGTGTTTCACATCAGGTGTTTTTTTAGCCTGATTCCAAAAGTTTATGCCATCCTAATGGGATAAATATGTGCCTACGTGTGCTTGTCTGTGTGCCTGCATATTTGCATGACTGCCAATTCTTTAAATTGTATCGAGCAATCTCGCTGATTTCAAAGTAAGTTCAACAACTATGAAGAGACATTAAAAAATATTAATTTCCTTTAAATTTCACAGAGCCATGAAGAAGTAAAGATATATCCTTTCTAATGCTTCTATTCCGAGTTGGATAGGCTCGACCTATTAAGCAAAGAATCTATAAAGGGGAAACCTGCACTAGGGTGGCATAACTTCTGCTGTCCATGTTTAGTACTTCTGTGGATTATCACACTTTGCTTTCTTTTCATTACCAGATTTCACTCTTCTTCCTCCTTCCCTTAATGGATTTGCTTTTGTTTGATTGCTAAAAAAGAGATTGAGAGCAAACATAAAGAACATTGAAATACAAATGTTAAATACATTTTCCTCAGAACATTTCAAGGGGAAAAACAACAGCAACAAAAAAAGATCCTTTTTTTATTGTCTCTTATTCCACCATCACTGTTTTGCAGGTTTCTCCAACAAGGATACAGCCAAGCCTTTCTGATGTTGTCAGCATTTAGGCTGCATACAAGCAGTGTACTGGATTTGCTGAGGGAGGGTATAGCACAGCACTGCCAATCACTAAAATTATATCAGTTCTATGCTTTAGATACTGACAGAAAGCAATAATCTAAATGGACGTGATGCATAAGATAATGTCATTTTAGCTGAACTAGAATTGTAGTACTTGATCTCCTCCTAATATATGAGATTTTTGGACAAAGAAGACATTATGCATTCTGTGTGTTGTCTCCCGTATCCTTTTCAGAGATTCTGTGTTTCTTACTATCCTGCTACATGCCAAGCTAGCACACTTTGCATTGTACACAGCTGTGGTTTCTCCCTGGAAGAAGCGAGAAGCTCTCTCTCTTCATGCTTCAGTTGCTCCTCAGACCTTTGGCAAAATCCTTCAAAGCCATGTGAAATAGCATTGTGTGTATGGAGAGCTGGCACTGCACTCAGTGAGTCAGTTTGCTTCTGGCAGTGATATAGTGCGATTCTCAAAGTGCTGTCTATATTCAGATACCCCATTCCTCAGTTATTTCCTTCACCTCTTGCTAAGATGCACTGTGTGGGCTGAGCGCCTCAGGTCAGCTTTGCATCTGGGACTTCTTTCTATCATGCATGGTCTGTGCAGTCTTGGAGCCCTTCCAGGGAATTCATTCACATAGTGTGTAAATGTCTAAGGCTACTGTAAGGAATTTAAATCTACAGATAAACAAGATAGAGACACAGGAAGGAGAAGGTGCCTGGAAGTTTAGGTTTCCTGTAGGTTTGTGCTCACCTCTAAGTTTGTTCATAAAGGATCCCCAAAACTGACTTAAGCTTTTGCATTGCCACTCGCCATCCCTTCCTCTAAATGTTAGCTTACCACACCAACCAACTAAGGCACAGGACTTAATCTGTTCAGTAGCTAAGAATTTTGGCAAACCTGATCATTCTTGTGTCCAATGCCTTCAGGAGAAACTGCTTACCTCTGATTATGTAAAAAAAAATGAAACCTTTCATCTCTTGAAAGGTATTAAATGCTAAATTATAAAACATCTCTAGAAAACAGAGGTTGTCTGTCTCCTGTGGATCCTTTTTCAGTTCCTATGATAAAATTAACCAATGAACAACTTGAACCTGATATTGTTCTGCCAATCTTGGAAGTATCTAGAAAGCTCAGAAGTACTTACAAGTTAATTATTAACAGTGATGTTATACAGTACTGTCATTATGTGCCACGTAGTAGAATATTTTTCAGATAAATTATGTCATGAAAGGCTTTTTGAAGTCATAATATACACCTTAGAGATCTGAATTATAGCAACTGAAAAGAAAGAGCAAAAGGACAAGAGATAACCAGTGAAGAAGAACTATTTTAAGGTGTGGTTTGTAAATGGATTGAGAAGAAGAATGTGATAAAAAGAACATTTGAGACAACAAATTGTAGTGACAAAATTTTAGAAAGAAACTACTGGCAAGTGTTACATAAATGAAAAGGGAAGACACTGGAGAGGTTGCTAAAGTACTGTGATATAAATAAAAAACTAAGATGATCCCTGCTAGGCTTTCCCTTTCAATTATGCTGGGATTGTTCAAGCAATTTTGTTGGAAACATATCTACCACCTAAATTGTAAATATTTTAAATATTCCCTCAAGTTGTAACAGTTTCCCATAGTTTGCTTTTAGCAATACATACTTATGGAAAACTTTCCTTACAAAAAGAAGAAACCTGAAATTCACAGAAATCCAAATTTTTGCTAAGCAGTTTTTATTTAGTTACTTTATAATAATGCAATAAACAATTAATTCTACACATTGTAAAATTTATGAAGATTGGGATAAGAGTAATCTCATCTAAATCTGGCATTTACAATGTAGAACCTGACATCCAAGCTAGCCATCCAGGGTTTTTTTCTTTAGTCTCTGAAGAGAAAAAAACAATTTTGGGGCATGGTTCACCCTCTCTGCACATCTGCACCGGGTCAGATAAATGATGCCCTGCAGTGATTATTTTTCCCTCTACAGAGGACTGAGGACATTTCATTTCAGCACCTACACTGCAAACCTGTGCAAGTAAATGAGATGAAACTTATCCTGGGCACCACAGACTCCACAAACCATGAGACTTTTTCCCTCATTATCTATGGCCTGAAATAGCCGAATTTCTAGCTGTGCTTTCTCATACTAGACCCATCTTTGGAGAGGATTCAGGTCTTAATGCATCATACCACTAAGAAGAAAAAGCCTTGGATGAGCTTTAATACCATATTTTTAAAAATTTTCGAGGAAAAATCATCTTGAATGTGATCACGTGGCACATATAAGACAACTGAGGGATCAGGTCCAGCCAGCATGAGCTTAGAAAAGGCATGTCATGCCTGACCAACTTTATCTATCATGGCCAAGTGATTCATATGGTGGATGAGGGAAAGGCTGTGGATGTTGTCTACCTGGACTTCAGCAAAGCCTTTCATACTGCCTTCTCCAGCATTTACTCCTGGAAAAGCTGGCAGCCCATGCCTTGGACAGATTCACTCTCCTCTGGGTTAAGAAGCGGCTGGATGTCTGGACCCAGAGAGTGGTGGTGAATGGTGCCACATTCAGCTGGTGTTCAGTCAATAGCAGTGTCCCCTAGGGATCAGTGTTAGGCCCAATCCTTATTAATATCTTTACTGGTGATGTAGATGAAAGGATCAAGTGTTCCCTCAATAAATTTGCCAATGACACCAAGTTGCGTCGGAGTGTTGATCTGCTGGAGGGCAGGAAGCTTCTGCAGACAGATCCATGGGCCAAGACCAATTTTATGATATTGTACAAGGACAAGGGCCAGGTCCCTCACTTGGGTTATGACAGTGTTACAGGCTGGGGACAGAGTGGCTGCAAAGCTGTCCAGCAGAAAAGGACCTGTTGGTGCTGCCTGACAGCCACTGCACATGAGCCAGGGTGTGCCCAGGTGGCTGAGAAAGCCAGTTCCATTCTGGCCTGTGTCAGCAATAGTGTGACAAGCTGGACCAGGGCCCTGTACTGGGCACTGGTGAGGCCATACCTTGAATTTTGTGTTCAAGTTTTGGGCTCCTCATGGCAGGAAAGACATGGACGTGCTGGAGTGTGCCCAGAGAAGGGCAAGGGAGCTGGGGAAAGGTCTGGAGCACGCATCCTATGAGGAGTGGCTGAGGTAGGTGGTAGAGCCAGCATCCCTGGGAGTGTTCAAGAAACCACTGGACATGGCACTTAGTGCCATGGTCTAGTTGACACAGTGGTGTTCAGTCAAAGGTTGGACTTGATGATCTCAGAGGTCTTTTCCAACTCAATTGATTCTGTGAAAAAATTTGCCTCTCACACGTAGGTTGAATGAACTGCCTACAAATCTGAGTTTTTAATTTTAACCCCAACTGCTTTCCTATGACAATACAGTATCTGATCATTGCTGAGCTTAACTTGGCATTTGCCTAACTCTGCTACCAGTCACACCTCTGGAGTTAGTAGTGGGGCATACGAGAAAAGATCCATTAGCAGAACTTATAGTCAGGATAAAACACTGTGACAGACATTTTCATTTGAGTCTGTGTCCAATCGCCTTGGTATTGACTTTTTCAGGTTCAGTTGTCAATTAATAAAGCAAGAGTAGGATTTTTTAAGACGTTTTGAATGGGTTAAATTACATTCATTTTCTTCGTTTTCCACAGTGACTATAAATTGAAAAATCTTGATACAATCTCTGTTTTTTAAGGATTGGACACGTTTAATCCTGACACTTCTTGGTTATACGACGTGATCATTGTCTTATATTTATTAGGTATGTGTGGTAAGGGGGTTCTGACATTCAGAAGCTCCATCTGAAATTACTTAATCAAACTTTAAGAGAATGATTTCTGGAAAAAGAGATTAATCTTTTCGGATATGGACTGTTACACTCTCTATATGCATACAGAAAAAGTGCCTTGGATGTTGGTCAAGTTGCCTATAAATATGCAATGAGTAATGATAAAGCTAGACAATGTAGTATCTGTGAACCTCAGACCCATTTTCATATCAGTCTCCACATCTTCCTATCATTACATTGTTAAGCATTGTTGTATGCATTACAGGAATATTTTACAGATAAAAACCTACAGATACATTATTTAATTAGGTTCCACCACTGTCTCTGCTTCACGAACACACCTGTACTGACTTTAATTTTATGATGATTATCTCTAGGACAATTCTTGAAATAAAAAGAAAGAAGAAATCTCCCTAGCTTGAGGATGATAGACTTTACCTGAAACAAACTAGTTTTATTAGTATGCTGCCAGAAAATGGAAAAAAAAATATACTTGCTGATAGACCGGAATAAAATTTAAGATATACATACAAATATGTTTTGTTTTATATAGAAACATCTGATTTTACTTCATAACAATATTGAATTATTATTTGTGTGGAAGTTTTTTAACAAAATGCAGAAAGGCCACACAACGCAAAATGGTCATCAAAAATGTTGCTGTGCATATTAAGAGCATTTATTGATCATTAAATGCATATGATGAACCCGATGAGAGTCCTGTTCTGCAGTGTTTGATGCCCTAGCCAGAGTGACTTGGGATGATCTGTGCTTTTGTGTGCATGGCACAACAGAGGGTTGCCCATGGGAGCTGTGGATGCTGCATCCCTGGAACTGTTCAAGGCCAGGCTGGATGGGGCTCTGAGCAACCTGTTTTATTGGTGGGTGTCCCGGCCCATGGCATGGGGCTGGAACAAGATGAACTGTAGGGTCCCTTCCAACCCAGACTACTGTATGGTTCTATGAAGTCATCAGTGGGTGTGTTTCAGTGCACTTTTTCCTTCAAATTAATCATTCATTCCGTCCACACTTAAATTGAGCAAATATTCTTGAGGATGAAATAATAAGCTCCTGCTTGGCATGTGAAAAACCCAACTCTGACTGCCATCCATGAGGACATGAAAAAGACTTCATCCTGGCTCATCTTGAGAGTATTTTACCTGCAATATTCCTCATCACCTGTGAACATCAAATAGGGCATACAGAGAGGATGTGAATGGAATTCTGATATTTTTCAATTGTCAATTCAGCATCTGCTGCAGAGAAAACAATGTCACGCATTGACACAGCCACCACTAGATTCTCAGTTTGACTTTTCACAGAGAACTTTATGGATTTTGTGATTTAAATTTCCTTTGACATTTTTTATTACACAGTTTTGAAAAAATGTCAAAAGGTAAAAAGTGAACAATGAGTAGTATCAGAAAAATGGAGAATGTCATGAAAGAGGCAGCCTTTTGGGTTAAAAGGAAAAAATTTCTCTGCCATTTTTATATAAAGGAATAATAGATATTAGAACGGTGGGCATTAAATGTTACTTATGAGGAAATAAGCAAGGTTACAAAAAGGTTATTGAGGCTGAAAAACTGAGGAACTCTTAATGGTTTCCCTTGCAAACCAAATTCTTTGTCTCAATGCACTGACACAGGCATCCCCTGTGATCATGTAAAAAATTTCCGTGTGACAGTTAATTGACAATGGCCTTACTGCTTCTCAGAGGAAAAAAAACAATCACTGTAATACCTCATAATGAAATGCATTAGGCAGCCTAAATGTACTGATTGATACCAGCTTCCCCTACAACTGATTATATTTGTGGGATTGTTAGAATATGGCTTATAATGAGAAATCAACTCAACCTTGACAATAGAAAGATGTTAGGTTCTCTTTAGTTAACCTCTGAATGTTATGAATTACTGCTAGAGAGATGTTCAATTGCAGTGCATGCAGATCAAACCCTCGCCTCTATTATTTTGTCAGTTGTTTACAGAACATCAAGTTTATACCTATCAGGGTTTTTTAAACTATTGTGTGAATAATTAAATCATATTGTCTCCCTGGTACATCCACGCAGGGCTGAGTAACATCACTGTGGTTTCCTAACGTTTGCTCTATAACCCATATTATTTCCAAAGACATTTTCAGTAATGTAGTTCTGCTCAGAGAGCTTCTTCCAAGTTTTTTTTCAAGCTTTTCCTATTTTTCATGGCAAGGCAGTTCATTTTATAGTGTGTAATATTGTGTATCTGGTATTTTAATATACAAAGAGAAGCTTTGCTGCAGAAGTTACTTCAGCACTCAGTTTTTGAAAGGCATCTATTTTGCAATTTGAGATTTTGTGCATTTTACAGTCTAGAAGAATGTAGCTATTACAAAAGTAAATGTGTTTTATGTATAGATTTCTGCTTGGAATCACTGATTTTCCACACAATGGGGACTTCTGTCTCAGGGCTAAAAATCTTTCAAAAAAAAAGGGTTCTTTGTTCAGGTTTTTTAATCAAATATTTAAAGAACACCTGATCAATAGCAAAATTACCTTTATTTTCTGTGCAGCATAGATTGTATATGTATAGGTTGTACAGTTTTCACACCTGCATTTCTACATGACCCTTTGGGGTCAATTCAGCTGCTAGATAATATCAAAATCTGAGACATTCTCTTGTAATATTATCTCAATTTTGCAGCATTGTGGGAGTCTATCACTTCAGTCAGTGATAGATGCTTCAAGAGGATAGGTAGAGTCAAGAGATTTACAGTCCTTATCTAGAAATCTGCTGATGATGCTGTTGTACCTCCACTGAATTGTTAATTTTGTTCCAATGTAATTCATCAGTGAACAAATTTTGAGACTTAGGACATCACAGTGGATGAACTGCGTGAATATGCATTAGGTCCACCTGTTAAGGCTGAGCAATGAAAAACAGGATAGAGAAGAAAAATTGAGAGGGATCTTCTATTGTTACTATTTTCAAACACCTGGATAAATTCAATGTTATTTTTTTCATTGTCTTCATGCCATTCACCAAGAGATTTCTTCAATATTTATAATGTTGATATTAGTTTTAAAAGAACAAGTGGAAGCTATAAAATGTTCCTACGTTCAGAAGATTTTGCCTATCTGGGTGGGAGTAGAAAGACAAATTCATTTCTGAGTTATGGTGGTCTTCTTCATCCAGAAGTTACAGTGGTAGTCTAATAGAACATATGACAATAAGAAAAAGCTACTGAATATCACATTTTCTTGTCCTTGTTTTTATTACTACTATAGTAGCTTAGCATTTCATTGAACACTCTTGCAAATTTATTGAATAAATAATGATCACCCAATCTGCAAGTCAATTTGAAATATTAAGATGATAAGCTTTCATACTGGGCCAAAAAATCCTCCCCCCACAAAAACAAGAAAACCTAAAGCCACCTATATTAAAACAAACATGTAAAGACCTACCTCTCATGGCAATGCTAGTGGGTGCAATTGTAATATTATATTAATGAGCTTTGGGAATTAATGATTTAAGAATTCCTAGCCTCTCAGCTTTTATCCATTAGTGGGTATAGATTCAGTGGGAGTTAGCACAATTGGGCAAAGGCTGCCTAAGTGGAAAATTGATCCTGGTAAGTGCTAGCTTACTTGCTTGACACATTAATGACTCCTGTTTTAGTGCTTTGAACTTTTGCTCTGTGATAATGCGAGTTCAAGTCCCACTTGGGATGTTGAACTTTCACTAAAGTCAGAGTGAGCAGGGGGGATCTGTCATTCCTTTACATTTTAATTAAAAGGATAAGTTGAAAGCAATGCAGGAAATATAATGAAATTACCGTCATCATCATCTAGCTCTGGAACTGGGAAATAGACCTGTTCTGTCATTTAGTCATGGGAATGGTTGACTAGGGACTTGAAGCAGGTACTGACAAGTATTAAAAGGTACTACATCCAAAGCCTGAGTTCCTCAGTCACTGTCTCCCTTTTTGCCCAGTCTGCTGGAAATAAAACAAAAAAAGTAAGAAAGAAGAAAACCCCAACATAATTCCAATGACTTTGAACAGAGTTTGCACTTCTAGCACTTATTAATCATACATAATATAAATAAAATGAAATAAATGAATAATTTCAAGAACACCTTACAGACTAATTAAATGGTTCTCATAGAACTCTTGGGAGATGGGCAATTAAGTAATTTCCCAAACACCTAATTTATAAAAGTTGGGCAGAGAGATGAACTAGGGAAAGGCACCCAGGGAGTCACAGTTAATGATAATGTGGAACTTCCTCAGGTCCCATCCTTTGCTGAGTTGTTGAGTGAGACTGAATCTACAGAGGAAAAACTGCATTTTCCTAGGTAATTAAACAAGCCTTTTACAAGTAGGAAAATAATACCAGATTTAAAAAGATTTAAACATCTATCCCTCCTTCTTTCAGCCTCAACACACATTTCTCTCTCAGTATAACACAAAATTTAACCCTTTAATAGCAGAAAGCTTTGAGGCCTCTCTGAGGTTAGTATCATTGTACACGTATCCTTTGAGAAATTCAGCTCAGAAGCATGTTTTGTCCCTGTATAAGCTTTCAAATTTAGATTATTACAATGATTTATGGACCTGAAAACCTTCTCCTTGAAAATCTTATCCAAATTTCAGAACAAAAATGTACAAAGGTTCTAAATTATTTTTTAAGATCCATTGAACTTTAATTTTCCAGTTTCTAAGGAGAGCATCCACCAGAAATCACAGAGCTTCTGTTTTGTTTTGCAGACTCTTTAGGTCTGGATAAGCCTTTGAGCTTTTAGATGATTATCCAAGTTGACCTTGAGGTTTTTCCATACCTCTTAGGTGTGCTACTGCATAAGAAGAATAAAATATTGACACTCCTGCTGGCTGGTAGCTAGCATTTCTATTTCTAAAATGGTCAGCACTGAATGATTACAACTTAGTAATGTTAGCATTGGTAGATACTCTTGTCATCTTCCTGGCAAGATGACCAGGGAAAACATAAAAAACTGCCTGCGGTTACCTCTGGCATTTAAATATTAATGTCAAAGATACCTCTGATGGCTAATCACCAAATAAAATTCTACACTGCATAGCACTTCGTGTATCATCAACTTCAAAAAGACAAAGAAAACTCTTTTCAACTTGAAAGCTTATCCACATTTTTAATGTCTAATTTTCTTCTGAAATAGCATCCTTCAACAGACAGGCATAACTGTTCATGGATTGTTGTCACAACTGCTTTTAATACACTGAGCCTAAGAGCTCAGAAACAGGCTCTAATTAGATTTCTTTCATATTTTTAACCACCTTCCAGAGTTGTTCTCATCGAGTAATCTATTGCCAGGCTTATAAAATTCGTTTGACTCCCATTGTTATAAAAATTTTTGGATATTGTAAGAAAAATGACAAATTAGTAAGATCCCAGGGAAAGAGTCTGGGCAAAATAGTTTTAGGAGGAAAATAAATGGAAAAACCTGTGAACCACCTTCCTTTCTTTATTTTAGATGTTGATTCTAAGGCAGTATTAGTTCAATCATGCTACTAGCAGAGTAGAAGGGCTGGAAGAGTCTCCATGTACTGTGGGACTTACCTGTAGCTATTGGCTTTTTGGTCATAGCGGCTTGGCATTGCTTGTCTTTCAGTTTGTGTGAAGTCATAATAAATTCAATCAGAAATGGCTCACAATTACATGGACCACTGCCTGAGCACTAAGGCTGGCTTCCTGCTACCCATCAAGTCCTCTTCCTAAGCATTGCCATCATGACACACATAGATATCAAGAATAATCACCCAGTTTGGCCAGCTCAATTGTTAATCTCACATCTATTATTAAGGGGATTTTTGGGGCTTTGAGATCTCAGACCAAGAGTTTCAGAGGTCTTATTAAAGATACAGCATTACTAAATGCTTATTCCACATCTGCTTAACAGAAAAGAATGTATCTTTAATTATGTTTTCAAAAGTAAGCTAGTACTTATAACTTTTGCTAAACTGTGCTACAATTGGATATATAACTAGTGTTCAATGTCCAGGTAAATACTTTCCCAACCAAAACCCTCTGGTAATGTTTATAGTGATGTTTAGGCAAAGCCAGACATCTGCTTTGCATCAGGTGGTCCATACCTGTAAAGCAAACCAGGGTTCCAAATAGAGTATTTAGAACATCCCAAAGGAGTACTGAGCCCACGGCATTATGAGTCATAGTGCATTATATAATCATAAAGTCACATCCTTTCAGTCTTGCTTTTCTTCCCAAAACTTCACACAGGCCTTTGCCATCATCTACCTGAAAGAAAATTAATAAATAATAGAAAAATAACCTGGATGCCCTCTGCCCTCCAATATCAACCAATATTTGCTCACTTTATCTGACAGAGAGGCCAAATACAGAGAAAATGAATTCCTGGTATCTGATAAATAAGTGGGATTTATTTATACAAATTTGTTTAATTCTAGTCTCCTGCTTGTCTGCTGGTTCATCTGCTCTATTTCACTCATTTCATGCAGCAGAGGGTTTTTCAATTATAAATCTGGGCAGCACAGTATATTTGAGCATTCTGTCAGCTTGATTTGTTTTTATGCCCGTAATGAATTTTAAACTCCCTCCTCAAAAGTCAGCATGTACAATCTTGAAATAGAACTTCTGGGTTTTTCTGGTGAGATTACAATAACCAGATAAATGGAAAAAGACTAAAGATAACTACATCAACCCTGCAGGAGCTAGTGATGAATCCCAATAGACTGAGAAGAGTATAAAGCTCCTCATCCTTCTGTTTATTTACTCTCTATCCTCCATAGTCTCCTCCTTCTCTTTCTCATTTAGTCCATTTTATTTATTAATGAGTCTCTGAACATTGTTTATATGCTACACTGAACACTTAAGAAAAGCTAAGCAACAATTGGCTTAAATAGTTAAAATTTTTGGGCTTGTTGAATTCAATTACCAGAAACCAGACTACAGCATTCCTTGTTGGCAGCAAAGTCTCCCATGAGAAAGATCAGGAAAAGATGTCTACAACTTTGGGCACGGGATCCTCATGGATGATGAAGCTGCACCAAAGTGAGAGCATGAGGGCTGAGCAGTTTCTCCTGGAGAAGACCAGGCCTGGGTTTTCAAGGGAAATTGAGATATTTCCCATGATCGTTTCTCTTACCTCAAGATGCTGGACGAATGGAAGGCATGTATTTCCAACATCATGTGTGTGCGCACATATATTTTTATAGATGTGACTATTCCCTGCACATGTAAGGATGACTCTATGGAACAGGGGTTGTATATTTTGAGGAAAAGCTGACTCAGGAGGTACCTTATTGCTGTGTACAGCTACCTGGAAGAAAGTTGTAGCAAGGTGTGGGTCGGTGTCTTCTCACATTTAACAAGCAATAGGACAACAGGAAATGGCCTCAAGTTGCACTAGGGGAGGTTTAGATTGGATATTAGGAAAAAAATCTCTTTTGAAAGGATGATCAAGCACCGAACAGGCTGCTCAGGGAAGTGGTGTAACCGCTGTCCCTGGAAATGTTCAAAAGCATGTAGATGTGATGCTTAGGGACATGGTTTAGTGGTGAATTTGACAGTGCTGGGTTAATGGTTGAACTCCATCTTGGAGGTCTTTTTCAACATTAATTATTTTATGACTATAATTCTAAGACTTTGAGATGTATTTACAATATATGTAAAAAAGTTGTCAAAGAACTGATGTTTCATCAAAGGTAAATAAATAACGTGCAGTTTCTAAGCAATGTTTTTGCTGCCTTTGTAAGAATAAAGTCTGCTCAAACACCAAAATTCTACTGAAGTACTATGGAGCATTTCACTAATGAGCTTTCTATGAGGTGAAGGCTAGAGGTATGAAACAGTAGTGCATATCAGGGCAATCCGACCTATTAAATCCCCCACTGGCAATCTGATGATGTCCTCGTGTTCCCTGTGCCTGATGAACAAGGGTGTGTTTTTCTTGCTAGATCTGTTAAATTTATTGACAGCCTTAAGCAGTAGAAAACACACTGCTGTTCTGAAAGTCAGGGCATTCCCAGGACAATCATCAGTAAGTGGCTAACAACCCAAATAGCAGAACAAGTCTGTAAGAAATCAGAGATCACACAATGCTCAATACTTACTGGCTAGGAAGGGGAGAGCTAAGAGCTTTGAGAAATCAGGTAATTAACCCAAAATTCTCTCTTGTCAATAGAATGTACTTGCAATGACAAGTTGTTTCGCTACACAATAGTGCTGTTATACCTTTTATATTGCTCTGTCAGGTTTGTGTGGCACGGTTTTGGTGGCTGGGGAGCTACAGGTGTTGGCTTCTGCAAGAAGTTGTTAGAAGCTTCCCGCACGTGAGACAGAGCAAATGACATCCAGCTCCAAAGGTGGACCCACTTCTGGCCAAGGCTGAGCCCATAGCAATGATGGTAGCACCTCTGGGATAATATATTTAAGAAGAGGAAGAAAATGAGGTAAAAAATTGGACAAAAACTGCAGCCAAAGAAAGGAATGAGAACATGTGAAAGAAACAGTTCTGCACGCTTGAAGGTCAGTGCAGAAGGAGGGGCAAGAAATTCTCCAGGCATTGGAGCAGAGATTCCCCTTCAGCCTGTAGTGCAGACCATGGTGAGTCAGGCTGGCCCCTTGCAGCCCATGGTGATGCCTTTTTGGGATTGCCTAAAAACAGAAGCCAGACAAAATTAAGAGAATAAAAAGCGGTTATGTTTACTGAAGGGCCTTCAGGAATATTTAGGGCAGATGAAGCCCCCCGCAGGGGCTACACCCAAAAATGTATGACGGGCCAAGTTTTCATACTTTTATAAATTTGGTCCATTTGCATATTACGGGTTAATCTTCCAATTACAGCTTCAGGTAATGAAGTCATTTACCCCAAGTTTGCTCCCCCTCCCATCTCATTTTTGTTTACATTTCTCAGGGCCTGAGACAGTGAGGTGTCCTCAGTTCCGAGGCCTAGAGAGAAATTGTTTTGTCGGACCAAAAGAGGAGAACAGTAGCTAACACTCTATATGGAGTTTAGAGTTATACACTAAAGGATTGCAGGGTTACAAATAAATGAAAAAATGTAAAAGGTAAAATCCTAAGGCATCAATGGAGATCCACAGTAAAGCAGATATCCATCTGCAGCCCCTGGAGGACCCTATGTTGGAGCAGGGGGAGCCTGAAGGAGGCTGGGCCCTATGGGAAGACTGTGTTGGAGCAGGCTCCTGCCATCCTCCTAGCTCTCTCTTCATTGGAGCCATACTAAGCAGGTTTGATGGCAGGACCTGTGACCCTGAAGGAGATCCACACTGGAGTCTTTTGTTCCTGAAGTACTGCACTCCACAGAAGGGACCCATGTTGGAGCAGTTACTGAAGAGCTGTAGCCCATGGGAAGGATCTCATAACGGAGAAGTCTGTAGAGAATTTTCTTCTCTGAGAGGGACTTCATGCAGGAGCAGGGGAATAATGTGAGAAGATCCCCCGCGATGAGGAAGGACTATCAGAGACAATGTGTGATGAACTGACCACAGCTCCCATTCCCCATCCTCCTGCACTGCTGAGGGGGAGGAGGGAGAGAAAATTGTAGATGAACTTAAGCCCAGGAAGAAGGGAGTGGTGAGCAGGAATTGTTTTCAGTTTTGGTTGTTTTTCTTACCTTCCCTGATTTGATTTGCAATAAATTAATTTTCCCAAAGTCCATCTGTTTCACCCCTGATGGTAATAGGTGAGTGATCTCTTCCTGTCCCTTTATTGACCACAAACATTTCAATATATCTTTTCTTCCCTGTGCAGCTGAAGATGGAAGGCAAAGAGCAGCTTTGGTGGGCAACTGGCATTCAGCCAAGGTCAACCCACCACGCTTGCTCTAAAGTAAATGAGTTATTTCTTCACTGTGACAGGGGTAACTGCAGTGTACTTAAATCTGTGCAGGTATTTCATGGTTTGCTGCACACATCCTGAAATACTGGTATCTTTGCAATCCCTTTATTTCCACGTAACTTGGAGTTTCTGAATATGTATATGAGTGATTGAAACCAAATTTTAGTTTGTTGAGCTCTGAAGGCTTTACTTTATTTTCCTGAGTCAAGTCATTATTTAGCCTTTATAGAAGTCCCAAATACAGCTCTTATGGTAGCCACACAAAGAGTTTGCTGGCTCTCTGATGGAACTAGAGTGAGTTTTGCTCGCATTATAATCTTTCCTGCCTCTGTCACCAACCCCTCATTATTCTTACTCGTTGTTCCAATATAAGAAATGGTCACAGAAATGATGAGAGAAATCAAAATTCTGTGGAGTTTTGGTGGAAATGAAAAGGTAGGATTTTGGAACTGGCAAGCTCTATGATGCCAAACTCCATGAAGGGCAGGAAGGAACTTGCCCTTTTCTCTTTGGGCAAGACTGGCTGGGACTTTGGTTTTTGAGGGTTTTGGAGAGTGTGCAGCAGAGTGAGTTAGTCTCTGATTGCTCTATCATTGATGTCATAAAGCCAACTCAAGAAAGAAAAAAAATACAGAGACATGTCCACCTTGGGTATGTGCTATTTTTCACAAAGAAAGGAAGGCACCTTTCACAGTCTGAAAATCCCTGTATTGTTAAAAGCTCACAGGTGGCTTAACTGATAGTGCTAGATGATTAAATTTTTAGGTACAGTTACATGACTGGAATCTCACTATTACTGAGTGAGCAAACTCAGGTCAGGAGAGCACAGTGTGAGAGAAGGGCTGTTTCAACAGACCCTTGTTTGCATATAGGACTTGCATTTACCTTGAGAACAGATGAAAGGAGTAAGTCTTAAGCCTACCAGGGGAAGAAAGAGCTTGTCAGCAAATGTGCAAATAAAGGTGCAGATGCATCCTGACAGCCAGAGATGAGTGACCTTGTAACTCTTTAATTTTCTTTCACCAATAAAAAACACTTTTCAATTACATTCAGAATAAAGACACTTATTCTGTAGGGTGTCATTTTACCAGCAAAACCTATGCTGCACATGTATGATGCTACTGAATTATCCTCTGTAAATGTGCTAACACACGGAGGAAAGGCAGATGAATCAATGGTCCCCCAAATGAATTGGCACAAGTGAAGCTCACAAAATAAAATACAGTGAACATAAAACAACAAGGGGAATGGTGCTTGGAAGGAAATTAGACACAACTCAGGACAGGAACAAGTTTTGCAAAACAGCCAAGGAGGCAGTGAGATGAACAGAAGCAGAAAATTCACTTTATAGGTCAGAGGTCTTCCTCTACAGCTCTTCAAGGTTTTAAATTCCAAGTTGGATCCCAAAATGTTACTTGCTTTGAGTATTGCACATAGAGAAATTCCTTCATTTTGTCTTTCTGCATATTTCTGTAGCTGCCCAGTTGGCAGGTGCTCCAGGTCTGCTCTCAACATGTGCCTGAAGTGCTAACATCATTTTCTCTGGATGACTTGTGGGAATAGGGATCAATGAACCATCTAATCAAACCTGGCATGTAGTTTGCATTCGATCCATTTAGTGCCTTATTTTACTGAGGAAGTAGCTTTTGAATGCATTTAGGTACCTGTGTGAGCTTTGTGTAAGTTTCAAGCTTGTATTCATGTATTTGAAAATAATAATTGTATTGACATTTTAGTTCTTTTAAAAAATGACAAAATCTTATCTAAGTTGGTGAATACAGCTTCTGCTTCATCATTTCACGACATTATTTTCTTCCAAAACTCTAATGGCATTACACACCACTATTAAATACATGAGCTCATGCAACTAATGTCTTGTTGTGCAGGTCTGATGTGGGATTTGCTGGGTTTCTTATCAGATTTCTCTCCTCCTTCACTGCTAAACTGAAGCTTCACTATGATGTCAGGCTATAGTTCATGCCAAAACTCATTTAGTAAAGAGATGAGTTTTCTGTAGATATCTGCACCAGAGCTAATCATGGTCAACACCTTTAATGGTTGAAAGAGAGAAACAGACATTTGAAGGCCATGAGTCATCAGGTCCTGAACAGGTGAATTGACTGGAGCTGTAAGACACCCTTTTATACTTAATGACCTTGAAAATATCTTAGCTCAGCTGCAGACATCCACATTGTCGACATCTATGAGTAACTGAATAATCCCACAGCTGCCCTTCAGCAGCCACACTGTGGCCTGCAGAAATGACTTCAATATATTTCCTAATTTTCCCAAATTATTAAATTAAGACATGATTTGTACGGTCAAATCAAAGCTCCAGTTTGCTCCACATTCTTTTTTGTGACTGGGACACTTTTATTGTTTCTTATACCTATTTGTTTTGTAGTTAAAGAGTTCCTAAAATTATAAAGCTGTTGGTACTTCCACAGCTGAAATGTCTCAAGTGAACATGATTAAGAAGATAGATGCTTTGGACTTAAATGGAGAGTATGGATTTGTTTTTCTTATCTCTATTATTGAAAGTGCTATGAGTGGATTTTTCAGAATGGTGCTATAAAAACAAAAGTTGATTGATTAATTCAAAACCTACAGCTAGGAAATATTTTCCAGGGATACTTACAGGAAATGCAAAGTGGACTATGAAGAGAAGTAATTTACTATGCGCACACTGATGGGAAAATTTACTGTGATCTGATATATTTAGCTCTGGCAGTAACAGATATTACAAAATTACCATTTTTACACTCGCTCTTTCCTGTTATGCTGAATCAGAAGACGAGGATATCAGAACTGCAAACTTAGTCATGTTTCCTAATTACACCTTTCAAATGTTTAAGCATATAGGAAATATGTGAATGTGTAGATATAAAAATACATAGAGAGTTTGACTTCAGATTGCAGCAAGTTCACTAAAAATAGCCCTGATTAAATGAAAATATGTCAGTGCACTATTCAGTATATGCTGCAAGAGCAGTAACCACAAGGAGAGCGATTTTGCCAAAGCTTAATGCAAGTTTGTCCTTTGCCTTCAGAGGTCTTTCAATAAGGCAGTACCTGTTTGTAAAACCACTGTGTGTAAGAAAACAAGAGAAGAATGTTAATGGGTTTGTATTATATACTTAAGAGGCATGTTAGACATGAAATGCTAATAAAACAAGAAACTTCAGGGAATTTACCTGAGGAAAAAAAGTCATAAAGTTGAGACAAAAACCTCCCTCCCTGAATTGTTCCTTTCCTGGTGTGGTTGAGCTAATCAGGTTGTTGTTCCTCCATCAGCATTTTCTCTCCTTCCACCAAACTATTTACTTCAGTTGGCAGATTTAGATGTATCCAGCATGCTTCTCATGAACCATTTTTACTACAACATTTTTTGTAATCAGAGTTAAACTGTTGGCTATTTTTCTGAATCATAGCTACTTGCTTCTAATGTAAAAGCTTGCCCCTTTTGACCTTGCTGAGATACAGAAGAGGGCAACTCCTGCCTCACTGACTTCACCCTCCCATTGTCAAAAGGACTACCTGTTTCTGATGTTTTTCAGATATATATTGAACTTGATTTAATTTCACCCAGTGATGACACTACAGCTTTGGAACTTCACCCTTCTAAAGGCTAAACATCATCTTTTAATTACCAGACTAAATTTATTAATGATCAATTTATACAGAGATATGTTTTGTCAGTTAAGCAGCCCCTTTTCCTTCCTAACATAAACATAGTTTTTATGTATTTAAAAGGCTGTATCACCAGTTTAGTTACCTGAATTCAAACTTATATGTGTACTGTAATGAACATAATTATTCCAAATGTTTGTCATGCATGCAGGAATAATCATTTGTGTTTTCAGTGAACAGAGAAATAAAAATATTTTTAGTCAGATCCCATGTGCTTACCCTAGAAGAAAAAGATATATCTATTAAATTGAAAGTCAAGGAGAAAGAAAAAAAATAACACATGAACCCATTTATTCTTCAGTGTACTTTTCTCTACAGGAAAACTCTTTCTCAGATTTATTAATATGGGTGAATAAAGGTTTTAGAACAAACATTTGCTTCTGGTATGACATTATTTCATGGTTAGTTAACAACATGATGGGCACTGAGAAAACAGCAGCATATACAGATATCTAAAAAGTGTAATGCGTGTGCTTCTATAACACAAATACATAATACAGTTCTCTTCCCCATCTTCATGAAATTACTGTTTTCTCATTTGAGCCACTTTTTGATTTTTTTTTTTTTTTTTGTTTTTTTTTTTTTGGTTTTTTTTTTGGTCTGCTTTCTTGGTAGCACAGTAGGTGTATGGATGTGAAACACACATCTTGATTTTTTAATTTCTTTTTTTATGATAAAATGTGCTAACTTTGAATTTAACTTTGTCATAATGAGGAATAGGAAATCACTGATCCTTGTTGCTGGTATTACTGTGTCTGCAATTCTTTGAGTTGCTGTCTGTTCCTGAGGCAAAATGTCCTAATCTGATTATTTAAAATTACATCATTGATTAGGTGCAAACAAATAGACTCATGAAATGAAAGGATTCACAACATGTCATGATTAGACTTTCAGATGCTCCTGGCAACATGCAGGTTTAAAACCTCTTACATCTTACACCCCGCCCACTGCCCCCCTTCAGAGATGTAGTGTAGTTCTGCTGGAGTCCAACTTAAGAAGTTCTTAACAGAGGGTTCTTAAGTTTTTATAAAAAAAAATTCTGTGACAACAAAGCACAAAAGATGACTTTAAAATGTCTACTGAATGTCTGGTTTTGATAGTAATAAAGGTAGCATTTAGGTGAGACTTATTCTGAAAATGCCGCTCAACACATTAATCAGGATTACTTCACTTTCAACTCCTCTCCTATGCCTGTGATTTGCTTGATGCACCTTTAATCTCTGTGTTTGGCTATAAACACTTGTTAGACAAGGCTTGTTTTATGTACAGCATTTAACAATTTTGTGGATAAATAACAGGAAACATAAGGATGGATCTTTCTGATAACAGGACATTAGACTTCCCTTTTTCTTCTGCCTATAGATCTTAAAACAAAGAATGCTACCAAAAAATTTTAAATACATTCTTTTGAATAAAGGGAAATATTTCATACTAACAATAAAGGAAGAAATATTCAAATTATGTTATTATCAGTTTAAAATCCCAAGATATGGACGATATACACTGGGAATTTGAAAAGCCAGTGCTGCTTCACAATCCTTGTACATTTGTATTGCTTGTGCACCTTTGTTAGACTATTTGGCTCATGGGTGTCGATAGCTATTGAGAAGAAGAACACAGAGGCAGATGCAGTGGGAAAAACTGGCTTTGTCATTCACCAACTTAGGAAGTCAGCAGACACTGTGAAAACCACTCCTGAAATGTACACATCACTTTAAGCTGGTCAAATTGTTCCCTCTACAGAAAATGAAAAAGGAAATGCAATTTATCCATCCTAGGTATCTAGAGTTAGGAAATATGAAAACAAACCTTGGTTTTTAATCCAAAAAGAGAAAAAGTCTGCAATAGAAAGCTTCTTGACAGAAGATCTGATGTCTTAATATTTTATGGCCAAACTTTAAGATTAGAAATAAATATACATATATTATATTTTTTTTCCAGTAAAGTGTTGTTTACAAATTGTCTTGAAAGAATTCCCAATTTAAATTGGTTAGTGAATGACCCTATGTCAGCCTTTTACATAAGATTTTCATAAGAAGTAAACATAAGAGCAGAAAACTTGCACTAAACCAGGTCATGTGTGTTATTGTTCTGCAAGGTAAAACCTAGACGGTGCAAGGTTAATTACTATAATTTGAAAAAAGACAGTATAAGTAAAATTCAGATACTGTTATATCTATGCAATTAACTTGCAATTGCAGCATAATTGCATAGTGGTTTTGCTGTGCAGTAGGTCTCTAAACTGAATTTGCACAGTTACTTATGAATGGGTTAATTACACAAATTTTGACATCATATTAAATTTATTTTTGTGACAAAGTTCCTTCAGATTATCAAATAGGGAGCATATATTTTTGCAATTTCCTTCACTGAAGAATGTTTAACATTTACATGTTATATGTAGACAGCATGCAAAACTTGCAGAGTTAAACATGAATCCTAGAAGGCTTTACGTTATACATTATGCATTATTTCTCATAACACAGAGCTCATAAAAAATACATATCACTTGGGCTGATAAAGCTGTAAGCAAAAGAGGGAAGGCTGAAACCTTAAGGCAAAGATATTCTGATGAAATGTAATAAATGCACAATAGGTATAATACTCAAGTAATTTTAGAGTAGTGGAAGTGACAGAGTCTCCAGTCTCATGTGACCTCCTGTTACCCAGTTGCAGAGAATGATGGACAGCTGCATCAGGAGGGGAAAGTATCTTGTACTACAGAGGAAACAAACTCTTCTAAGCAATTTTTCTTGATAGATGTAATAGTTGTTACACAGAAAAGGGAAAAGGGAAAAGGGAAAAGGGAAAAGAGAAAAGAACTCTTTAGAGCATGCTGTCCCTTGAGCAAATAACAAAACCTACAAGGTGGCTTTAGAAGCTTGGTAAAATGTTGGAACAACTAAGGAGAAGTTTTAATGTAAGTTCATGTTTTATTCATGCAACTAGTTGTTCATTCAATTTTTTGGGCTCAATTTTTTTTTTTCATTTCTATGGAGCGTTAAAGTTTGTTCTGATCATAGTAAGGAAGCTTTTGCCATGGCTGTGGCAGGTCCTAAAATGGATGTCCTTCCAAAATAGCTGACAAAGCAATTCAAAGCAGGGTGTTCAGAAGGTAATGAGGTTGTGCCTCCACCTTAGTGAACAGACGAATTAGAGAAATTGTAGCACAGACCTCGGAGGGCATGTGCTGGTTAGCCCCAAAGGTCTCTGCTATGTACCAATGCAGCAGTCAGCAAGCATGAACCCAGGGCCGTGAACATCCATACCTGAATGTGTCCAGCACCAGCCTCGGGTAGAGGCCAGCTAGCATGAAACAGCCCTCTGCACTGCCTACAGACCTAGTCAGCCTCCTGCAGCCAAGCTGCGTCCTGGGAACCACTCTTTGCTGTGCTCACTTCCCAGTACTGCCTGGAAGTCACTTGACAGAATGTGATTTGGCCAGCCTGTTCAAATTCTTCCCTGCCACGTATTACTATTGTATATATTATATAAAGAGAACATATAACAATATGATTTATTTACACATTTTGGGACATAAAGAAAGGAGTGTGTGATGTATAATCTTAGTTAATTATAAATAATGAAATAATTTTTTAACTCTTCCCTTGACCAAAAACTGAAGAAGCCAAAATTAAGGGAGAACTGTTCAAGCAGGTATTTGTATAGGAAATTCAGAAACCAAATAACATAATTATAAAATCCTGATAACTATTTTTACTAGATGAATAAAAAATCCTATGAAGTTAAGTACCAGCTTAATCAAATGGATTATGTCATCTGTGTAAATAATTTACAATGGTTATTTAATAGAAGCTCAGATTTGCAGATTGTGGGATTTTTGTTTGAAAACTAAGTACACCTCCAGCAGCAGTGAGCATCCAATGCAGGCCAATGTACAGCACATGAGACATGGATACACAATGGAACAAACTCATGATGCAGTTTGAGCCAGCAGTTTTGGAGAAGCACAATGAGGTCTTAATAGAAATACTCCAACAAAATGCAAAACAGAGAAATAAACTGAGGGAGAAAGCTCACTGTAGATTCCCATGAAATTTTAATTATTGTAACCAGGGTTTACAGCTAAAATTTTCATAAGAATAAAGCGAAAAAACAGCATTATTTTAAATATTTGAGTCCACTACCAAGCTGAGCTTGTACTTTTAGCTATCTTGAAGATCCCTTTGGAATATCTTGCTTTGGAGTAACCAAGCCTCCCTAAAATAGTCCATCTGTCAGAGTGATGTTATAGGCCCTTTTTGTCATCATCTAAGTACTTTAAAGAGCAAAGAAATTTGAAAATCAGAAAGTTCTGAAGAAGCCGCCCTTTGAAGAAAGGAAAAAGTGGAAAGATAAGACATTATTGCCGAACAAACTACATTTATGGACAGCACTGTAACTGATGTCTCCCTTTAACAGCAGTCATCACCTTCTCCTGTCACATCACACAGACACAAGAAAATAAAAGGTTTAGAAACCTGATTTTCTATCCAGCGGTAATAACATTAGCCACCTTTAAACATTTTCTCTTTCATAGCAGAAGGTTCAGTACTCTTTTATAACTTTTTACCAAAATTGAAATTCTATCAAACAAGGCTTCATTTGCCAAGCAGAAGTAGCAATATTCATCAAATATCTGTTAGACTAGTATGCTGCTGGAATGCAGGCACAAGAATTGATATTATTTGCCTGACAACCATATAAGAAAACCACATTACAAAAATACCGAATTTCTTGTCAGGAGAATACGATGTGTAAGCACTAGAAATAGCTGATTTTGCATCCTCACCTCAGGATCTGTCTCAAAATACCTTATTTCACAATCTTTATAGACTTGACAAAGTAGAAGTGTGGCAAAAGATCTGTTTTCTTCAGCTCTTTCTCTCTTTATTTTAGATTTATTTTGGAAGGGCATACAAATAATGAATTTGGTTCCAGATATTGATCTGATACTGTAATTCTCTATATCTACTTAAGTATACAAAATTACATCTAAAGCTGTCTTTAGAAATAAACAGAGTAAGAACAAAGAGTATGAAAAGAAAGCACACAAAAAATTCCCTTGGAAAGTATATTAAGAAGGCTTTTGAATTGCATATGTAACAACAGAAGAAATGAGAATACAGTACATCATGGTATAATAAAATCATATGTCTCGTCTATACAAAATTTCGTATAAAACTCAAGGTCGACAATGCCTTTGCACATACGCTGTGGTTTGATATATTAGCTGAGATGTATCTACCACAAAATATCAATTATCATAACTCAGACAGGTTTTTATATATGTCTGTGTATACATATATATATACATTATTTATTATGCCACTGCTGTATAATGAATGCAGAAATCTAGAAAGTACTAACTGGGTCACAAAGTCCAGTTCTAGATATTGTCAGAAAATCAGAACGGAGATGTTTAGTAGTGAATGAAATAATGATAGACCTATTATGGGGCTGATAAACAAACCAGTCAGCTGTAATTGTAATGTGTTAGTTGCTATGACATGATCTCTAGTTTTATCACACCACTCATAAACAATGTTGCTTTTCTGGGCAATGTCTTGGTTTAGTTTTGTTTTAAAAATACTGCAGCTAACTCATTGTGCTGTGATAGCTGAAGTCATAATTTCTGACAACAGCCAACAAAATTAGATGAAAAAAAAAACCAAACAAAAATGCACAAAAAACCCCAATCAAACAAACAAAAAAACCCCCAAAACCCCCCAAAACTCCCTAGATAACCCTCCCCCCCACCCCCCAAAAGAAAAACTCCTCTGTCATAAAGCTTCAAACCCTTTACTTATCCTATTTGGAAGCTGGCTTCCATCTCCCCCACTGCACCTCCACAATCCCTCCTTACTCAGAAGAAACAGAGATAACTTAGACTCCCTCATAACGTTCTGCTTGAAGGACTGCTGAGCAAGGCATTGGCTGGATCATCTGCCTCAATGTTTTTCTGAAATGACTGTCTGGAGTAGAGTCAGATATCTTAGCACTCTGAAGGCCTGAACTCACAATTTGGTCACTTCAGAAAGAGTCCAAGGAAGCCAAGTTTCTTCTTATGATACCATAGAATCATAGAGTGGTTTGAGCTGAAAGGCACGTTCTAGTTGCAACCCTCATGCCATGGACAGGGACACTTTCCACCTGCCCAAGTTGCTCCAGGCTCAGAATGATTGAGTGAAGTCTGGCTTCCAGTCATGCAGAAACCAGTGCTCCAAAACTGGTCATCTTCTAGGGTGTCCTGGTGCCTCTTTAACTGGCAAGAGGCACAACTGTGATCAAGACAGGAAAGGAAAATCTGGACTTTCAGATCTATTGTGGAACGGAGTTGAATACAGAACAAATTCTGCTCAAAGAGATTTGTTATATTTTTTCTGAATTCTGACCAGAAATAAATTGTTCTAGAAAGAATGCTGAAAGTACTTCAATTTCAGTAGAAATGTCTTCTTTTGCCAAAACAACTTATTTATATTTTGTTCATTACTCTATACGTTTTAATTCCAAGAAAATTATGTTACCTCTTTTAATATCTAAAATAATTGGAAGCCAAAATAAGTAAGATTTTTTTATGAGTTTCTGGGTTTCAGATAAGGTGTATTTTCTCATTGAAAACAGTTCTATCAACACTAAATTGTCACATCATTATCAGTATCCATAGTCACCACTGTAAACCAGGGTGGGAAAGACCATGATGCCATACCCTTCCCATTCCCCTTTGGAAAAGCTTTGAAAAAAGCAGTTGTTTAATTTCACAGAGTCCAAGGACCACAAATATTGCTGGCCCTAACATGGGGAGTACATTCCAAGTAGACTCCCAGCATCATCTGGCAAGTTCTTCTCTTGTTTTATAGCTGAAATTAAGCTTTGCCTAAGTCAGAAGACACTGTGAAGACATGGATTTTGTTGTCACTGGATTCCAGATGTCAAACAGGCTGTATTTCAGGGTGCTGTAACTCAGGGAACTACAGGACACTACCTTTGGAGAAAGGTATCCCTGAATAATCTGTGCTTCCCATACTTTTTTTCTCTCCTGCATATTGTCCCATTCTGTCAGCAGCTAACTTCTTAGGGAGAACTATGAATAGATACCTCTGAAATGCAACATGGTTTACTTTGTGATGGACCAGATGGCATCCACTGACATATATATTTCAATAATGCATTCCTGGAAGAGGACACTTCTGTTTCTCTGACAGTACCTGAATTACTTGCTTCTGTTCAATGAGAAAGCACATTTTGTTGCTGTTACTTAATTTTTTTTACTTATTTTTTTGGTTTTGGAAAATGATAGAGACATTCATGTTCCTTTAACAGAGAGGAGTTTATGACTTCATTTTCACCACTAAAATTATGTGTATTTTCCATCAAACAGTCTCAAACAGACTAGATGTTTAATGCTACAAGTAGGCTTCATTTGATGATTCAACTTAAAAAAACCCAGGTTATATGTCTACATATGTACTATATTCACTGACATCTGAGTGGGATCCATATGACAAAGGCTGTGCTGTTTTGCCTTGCCTTTCTCTAACAAAAAACAGAGTGCCATCATTCACAATTATGGTTGGGATTCATGGTCTTTAGAAGGCTGGTAATAAAACGTATTGAGGCTTGAATATATTCCTTCCATTCGTGGCTGAATGCCTTCTAATCACCAGAAATTCTCAGAATAGTCTCTGCCAGAATAAAATAAGGTTTCATTTTAAGTCTGAAATTGCTTTTATTTTAGGAATCATGTCTTATTTTAGTTCCATAGTTCTGATTCTGTTCCATATTCAACAGCTATTTATTTCTTAAGGAAGATCTAACTTAAGTTCTGGGTTTAGGAAAATAATCAGCTGAAGTCTGCATGATTCTGCTGCATGTTATTTCAGGTGGGCAGGCAGGGACTATGCTCAAACCCCGGACGTTACATCCATTCTACAAGAGATTAGTTTCTAACCACTCTTCGAAAGCAGCATCCTAAAAATCTCTGATGTTTCACTAGCTCACACAGCTAAAAACAAGAGGATTGTTTTTTGCAAAAAGTATAATTGTTCCAATTTTTAACCTACAATTTAAATCACACATTGTTCTTTAGTGCTTTTCAGAATTTTTCACTGTAGGTCCTGCTAAATATGAGTTTGAAAATTCTATGGACCTTCTCTCTTTTTCTTAATAGCAGTTTGCCACTCAAACTTCTGCCAACAGAAACAGTGAGAAGTTACTTTTATGCTACTTGAAAGAAATAAAGTGATATGTTTTAGAAGCAGTGGATATAAATTTGTGTTTAATTTTAGTGATAGAAGTCCTATAAGCTGATAGGTGTAAACTGGTGTCAAGGTTATATAAAGAACTTAAAATTCAGTCAGAATGATACTTTGATATATTTACACTCAAAGCCACATTTCCAGTTTCACACATTACATGTCAATTACCAGATATCACAAGGCTGCTAAGAACTGATAATTCGGAGCTGTGGATCTAGTTCAGCAAGAAATGATAGTTTGTTTTCTCACACAGGAATATAGAAACATCATCTGAAATGCAGGCATATGCTTTGAGATACAGTAAGGGCAAAAGATTCTCAGCATCTGCTAACAACTATTGGGAGGCTTGGGTTAGAACTTGGATATAATCTGTCAATTTGCATCAATCAAGTTAACTTACACTTCAAGACGTAATGAAATGTGACCAACAGAATTAAATACATGAACATAATATATCAGCAAAATACATTCTTGATGACAGTGGGTAAAGAAACTGCAGTTTTGGTTTAACTCAGAAAATACTTCTTGATTTTTTTGAATATTTTTAGAATAAAATGTAGCCTTTGCTGAATGGTTTTGGCTGTTCTCATAGAAATTTCAAAGGGCGTGACTAGGGCATTTCTAGGTACTATACCACTGAGGATTTAATTTGCAACTAAATAAAAAAGAAACTGATCATCTGAAACTTTCTGTAAAGAATGGGTTCAACCATCATTTTAATACCAATTGCAACCTACAGACTGCATAGAGGGTGTATAATGTTGCTCATATATAAGCGTATTTACACATATGTAACCTCAGGCATTTTCCTTATAGATTATAATTGAACAATGATGGCAGACTTCTTAAACAAACTATCACAAAAGCATCATTGCTTTATCCTGTACCCAAACCCTTAATAAAGTTGTGACTGGACATTAGTATAACAAGGTTAACCATGCCAATGCCATGCAGAGAAGGTGATTCCAGACAACAGCAGCCAGCAAAACTCATCTCTCATTAATTCAACTGTAAAAAGATTAAGTCTGTAAGATTTGCTAGAAAACAGACAAGTCTATTATGTGACAGAAATAATCTGTCAAGATTTGGTCATATCTTACATACCTCCATATCTGTGTTAATTCAGTAAACACGGCTGAATTTTTTATTTGCTGTATATGCAATCCTTAAAGTTTCTTTAGGGCACCAGAAGTGTTTCAGATATATAATTGTTTAAAAAACAACTGTTTTTCTGATTAGCAAATAAGTGAATGATCTAAAGAAATCTACATTCCTACATCCCTTTTCTCCAACCAGGACACTGCGAGCTATGGATGCAATGAGTTACACAGAAAACTGAGCAGGCTGCCAGACTAACTCCATGCTGTACCTGCTGGTGGTAATCCCACCACACAGAGCGTAAGAGATTGGTAAATACATCTGTTTCTGAGAACTGGCCTCCCATCATTCCTGTATTTATCTTTGATTTAATCATTTGATTTGATTCACAATGTTCCTTGGAGGAAGGATTTGAAAAAGCCCTTACAAGAGATAGCCAGATCTGCTCCCACTGGCTTGTGTTACTGTTTGTGTACTCCACTCCTTTAAAATGCTACAACTTTATGTGTGCTAATGTATATAATGCAACTTTATGTGTATCTATGCCTCTAGAAAGAAGTGTGTAATTTTGTCTCAATACATCAACATTACCTATTCAAATCCAAGCTATAGTAGAAAACGAACCTCAGTGGAAAATGATGCGACCTAGAGATCAGTTCTTAAATTAGTTGTTTAGGGCTGAAAGGATCAAAAGCTCACAAATCCTGCAAGTCTTATTTTCTTTGAGTGGGAGTGAAGGATCCTAGTTTATAAAGCTGTTTTTCAAATTTTATGCTAACTATAGAGTGTTCCAAAACCAGATTTAGATCCCCAGGCCTTAAAATTCCTGCAGGGTGAATTACTTTAGAAAAAGAGCTGTTTTCTTTAGAAAGGCAATCTATTCCCACAGGCCGGTAAAATTTAAATCTGTGATGGCGTCTCTAACAACAAACCAAAAAAGCCCACAGGTACTGGTTTAGCTAAATAAGCTGCTGTAACAACGAAGTCTTTATGTCATTAAAAATGCAACAAAGTAACTTGAGTTTCTAAATGAAATATAAATAAAGAAGCATAGAAAGAAAATTTCAGGCATCACTTCTCAAGCCATGAGAGGCTGCAAGACTGGGAAATTGTAGAAAATATGAAGTTATTTCCCTTACCTTAATTCCTGATTTTCACCAATGTCCCAGAAGCAGAGAACATCTTATTTTCCAAGTGAAGAAATAGGTCCATCCTACCAGAAAAAATAAAGAGGAAAAAAATAGAAATTGGAAAAAGACTTGCAATTTCAGAAAGTTTGTTTCTCTTTTACTGTTATAGAATTAGAAAGTAATAATGAAGTCCATTTTAGTGCCAGAGGAAAGGCAGTTTAATTATGTTTGCTCTGAGGAGATCATAGTATTTTTAAACAATTAATGAGTGTTAAACTAAGACAGCGCAACAGAACTGAAGGCTCTTCTTTTGTCACTGATTCTAAGAGCTTTTAGAAAGTCACCATGCTTTTATATCATGGTTTTATACATGAGATTTTCTGAGCTGTTATCCACAGGATACACATTTTTCTTTCAATCACAATACATTACACTATAAAACAAATGATATGTTTGTCTCTAGTAAGGTCAGGGAGCCTCCCTTCCTGGACCTAAACAAAGGATTACTGATGTATACACCCAAAGGGAAAAAACTGGTCCAGGTACACCTAATAGTATCAAAACATCTATCTTATAATATGACTGTTCACTTTTGTTATCCATCCTGTATCCCACTAGGACAGCAAAGATACTCCACCCACTTAAGGTTGTAATACTTAACACTCAACAAACACACAGGCATGCACACACACATTTACATGCATAAATATATTACAAATATTTACATATACACTTTTAAGAAAGTAATACACAATGATAAGGTAAACCCAAAACATTTAACTTCAAGTCAAGACCCTTCTGATATCATTTCTTCTTCACAAACAGTTAAAACACCATAGGAGACGGTCTTGATACAGGAAGAGAACAGATTCATAGAATCATAGAAACAGAACCTTTCAGGTTGCACAAGATATTTAAAATTATCAAGCACAACCGATAACCCAGGACTGCCAAGCCCACCACTAACTCATGTCCCCAAGTGCTACATCAACATGTCATTTAAACGTCTTTGGGGAGGGAGACTCTATTGCTTCCCTGGATGGCCTTTTCCAATGACTGACAACCTTTTCAGGGGAGAAATTTTTCCTAATATTTAATCTAAACCTTCCCTTGCACAGCTTGAGACCATTTGGTCTTGTCTTCTTCCCATACTCTGGCTAATTGCATTGAACACACAGATCACTTTTTTCTTTTGTGGAGTGGAAGAGTATTTCCTGTTTTCCCTGAAATTGTCAGAGCAGTACCTGGTCCTTTAGTTTTGGCTATCTGGGAGTCAAAATTATAAGAATACTAACTTACTAAGTAGTTCTAGAAATGGTACTAGGTCATCTGATCACCAGACCCTGCTGCCATTTGAAGTTGAAATTGGGGGATTTTGAAGCTGCTCACTCTGAATCTAAATCTGATATGGGTCTTGGCCTCAAATCTAACCACCCCAGTGCCTTAGCCTTAGAATTGTAGAGTCAGTGAGGCTGGAAAAGACATCCGAGTTCATTAAGTCCAACCATCAACTTAGCACCAGCTCCATGTTCACCACTAAACCATATATATCTTCAAGTGCCCTATCCACATGTTTTTTTAACACTTCCAGAGACGGTGATTCAACCATTTTAGTGCTTATCTAAAAGTGACCAAGCCCTTTCAGTAGTTTAAGCTCAGTCACCACTGTCATAGCAACCCTAGACAAAAAATAAATTCACAGGTAAAGGAGACTTCTGCAAGCAGTTGGCTCCAGCTTGTTCTGTTCCTGTTTCCCAGCTGTTATGCTTTAAGCAGCAGGCTACTGACACTCAGCAGTGACAGTAGAAAAAAGCAAAAAAAACCCCAGGCAAAATGCATGGAATAAACCAGTGGCTGCAATTTACAGGGACAATATTTGTCACTGAAGTCTTGTGGATTGTCCTTCACACTTACAGAGGCAAGCCTACGTGCTGCCTTTGCCTTTGATAGCTAAGGTGATGAATGTAAAAAAGATGAACCAGAAAGAAAATCTGTCTAGAAAAATGGATTTCCTCTACAGAAAATTTGTTAATTTTTTTTCCTTCTTGTAATTTGCACATATATCTGATAGAATTTTGCTTATATAAATCATGACTATGTCAAGTGTTTGCTTCTCCCTCAGATTAGTAGTGTGGAAATAAGGAAAAAGTATTTTTTATCTTGCCCTTTTACAAATCCTAGACAAGAACAAGGATAGAGCACACACGAATGTGATAGAGCTATAATGATTTAATGAGTTACAGCCTATCAGTTGAGTTCTATGAATTACTGTTTGCATGATTTTCAGTTCTTCCTGCCTTTTAGGTTAATGTAAAACTTTAGCTCAAGGAGAAGATGTATTAGCTTAAATAGCCTGACTTTGAATTCAGGATGGCTACAAGGAGACAGGCTGGCAGTTAGTTGGGCATAGCTAAGAGAAAGGTGTATTATTTTAAGCCAGTGTAACTGAAGTCTGTACCTAAAGGAAAAAGCTGGGGTTTCTTCATCATAGATTTCAGAGAAAATACTCTACCTTGCACTAATATGAATGAAAGAATTGGATGATAATGACTTATGAAATCTAGGAGGATTTCCTTCTTTATTTTCTTCCATTCTACTTTCTTTCTAATTTCTGCTACACTGATGGTGTTTTTCTTTTGATTTGCTCTTAAAAGTTGACCTTAGTTCCTTTTCACACTTCAGGTACTACATGGCTGTGCACCAGTTTAATACTAATGAATAAAATCTCTGAAGTCTAACAATAATTAAATGGGCACTTGCAACTGATGAGCACTTGGGAGGAAATGCTGTTTTTTAACTCAGAGGAAAAGCAGATTCTTGTCTTGGGTTTGGAGAAGGGGAAGATGAAAAATAAAATGAGAAAAAAAATTCTATCAGCTGTGAAACAAACAAACAAATAAACAAACAAATATAATAATTTTGAATACTCCTGCTTAAACTTCTTGTTTTACCAGCAACAGTGGTGTCCTTCCTGGAACAAGACAGTCCTTACAAGACACAGTATTCACTCAGTATATCACAGTTAAAGGAGAGATGAAGCATTAACTATATCTATCTATCTATCTATAAAAGCATGCCAGAACAACCTTGTCCTCACGGGAAAAAAATCCCAGGCTATTTACGGTGCTGAATTTAATTACACAGAAAAGTGTCAAACACCTATACCCTGCTTCTGATCCCCTTCTAGCCACCTTGCTTCTACTTCTGATCTCACCTTTTCCTGCTGAGGCTTTTTGTTTTGTGGTGAGGAGCAGTTACCAGGGAAATCATGGTGAGGCTGGACTATGAAACTGGACATTGATCATTCCTTGCCTTTCCCTCAAGTAAACTTGTAGGGCACAAAGTAGTGACATTGCTAATATGTCTTTGACTCCAATTGTACAACAGGGAAATGTATGAATTGCTCTACCTTATAGTGAGTTTTACAAATAATAAACCAAAGGGTGGTTGATTAAAGGACTATCACACAGAGATCACTCAATACAGACTGCAGTACCTGCCCAATCTCCTGAGCCCTGCAACATATGCTCATGAGAACAAAGGAAGAAACAAATGTGTCAGTTTTCATGCTGTATGATTAAAGTTTTCATTTGAAGATCTCTTCCCATGACTCTCAGATCCCAATTTTTCAAAAATTGAATCCTGTAATTAATTTACAAACCAACTGTGCCTGCCGTGAGGTCTTGGTCCGAAACAGAAGCTCCAGTTCTGCAGAGAAGCCAGTAAATATCTGCCCCATACCGCTCACCATGGCTGCAACCCCAGCTGATAAACTTTCTTGACTTTGTGACTTATCTTAACATGTCAACAGGGGTATAATCTTATCTTCTTATCACTGAATCATAGAATCCCTTGGGTTGGACGGGACATTAATACCTAGTTCCAATCCTCTGACATGGGCAGAGACACATTCCACTAGACCAGGTTGCTCAAAGTCCCATCCAACCTCGCCTTGAACACAGAATCATCAAGGTTGGCAGAGATCTTCAAGATCATCTAGTCCAACTGCCAACCCAGCAGCACCATCAACACACCTAGCCCATATCACCCAGTGCCACATCCAGACACATTCTTGAGCACTTCCAGAATCAGTGACCCCACCACTGCCCTCAGCAATTTATTCCAATGCCTTATTACTCTTCCAGTTAATTTTTTTTCTAATATCTAGTCTGAAACGTGCCTGGGACTACTTAAGGCCATTTCATCTCATCTTTTCACTTAACACATGGCAGAAGAGATGAACCCCATATCACTTCATCCTCCTTTCAGGAATTTGTAGAGAGCAATGAGGACCCCCAGAGCCTCCTCTCCCCAGGCTATACTACTCCAGATGTCTAAGCTGGTCCTCAAAAGACGTGTTTTCTAGATCGTTCACCGGATTTGTTGTCCTTCTCTGGACACACTCCAGTACCTCAATGTCCTTTTCTGAAGTGAGGGGCCCAAAATTTAACTAGTACTTGAGCTACAGCCTCACAATGCCAAGCATAACAAGAGAATCACTTCCTTGGTCACACTATCCTTGATACAGGCCAAGATACAATTTTTTGCATCATAACATTGGATAAATGGCAAATATCAAGCCCAGGCAGCCACAGTGCTTCTAAGAAGTACATTTTCCTGGTCTGCTTTCCAGTTTTATTTTTTTTTTTTACTAATTCTCTTTGGAAAGCTGAATGGATCATATATCTCCAGGGAGCAACCTTCCCTTACTAAGTTGTAAAGTCAGAGCCCATCTATTTTTCTATTATCTCTGCTGTGATGTTTTCAGATTGAGAGACTATGAAATAAAATTGAAGTTGACCACTCTAAAACATCCAATGTGATTTTGCTCATAATGCAGATTTAAAAAGATCATAACTTTTTATCTGATTGTTGTGTAAATTAAAATCTGTTTACTAAACTTAATTCTAAAATTTATTTTTCTTCATCATTAGAGCAACATTTGCTATTGCATTGCAGTTCTTCACTATATTATACTTTTGCTGCTCCAGTTTAGTCACAATCATTGTGGATAAACTCGATTACAGATGCTTCTATAAGCATCTCTGTGGTGAAGCTGAAAATCTAGGTCAACTTTTTCACTGAAAAGTGAATCAAATTCCTTTCTGATGATATTGGAAATTGTGATAGGATAAACTCTGATGAACTCCTAAATTTTCATCAGCACTACTAACCCATAGCATGAAATTATACACTTCTATGTGCAGCAGCTACTGATAAAAGCTCATCCAGCTAGTGCTTCATTACAGTTAGGGCTTATCAACTGTGGAAACCACATGGCACCCTCATTTACTTCTGTGTACTTCCAAATTTTCTCATCTCCATGACACTGTGACCAAGCAGAAATATGAGACAGAATATATCCTCATGAGCCTATCTCATGGGAGAATTACATAAGTAAATGAATATCACTGAAAACATGGATTAAAAGAATCCTAAGTAAGGTGTTTGAAATCCCCTCTGCTCTCCTGGGCAGTTTCAGCCGCTTCCATTTTTAAGCTTTTAACCTAAATATCTCAACAAAAATAACATTCCTCTGAGTCCACTGTGTTTCTGGACAAGAAATGCCTATCTAGCGTTCATAGCCCTTTATGGAGCAGGTTCGGGATTTCACTAATTTCACTTTTAATACTCTATCTTGCCAAGCAGCTTGGTGGGTTGGGCTGACTAGCTGTGTTCTGCCTTACATTGCAACCTTTTAATCCTCAAATAGTCTCACAGGAGCAAAGAGACTTATACGAAACCTTAGGCACGACTCAGAATGAAGACAGGATATGCAATCAGAATTACTGATATATCTGATGCTGCCTAACTTTTAGGATTTTTTTTTTTGTCAGATAGGATGGTTTTCTCCTATTTCTACCCTCACTGACAGTGCAGTTTTAGGCAAGGAGAGCAACATCACTGTACCTCTCCTTCTTCCTTCATGGGTGGTATAAGGCAATCTCCCTGCTATCCGTTATGCTGTTCTTTGAGGTCTTCTGATGAAAGCCGCTAAAATAAGCACTATGTATTATTCATATATTAATTTTCTCTGGCATATTGGTTTCAGGAAACTTCATTTAAGTGCACTAGGAAATCAACGTCAAAGAAAGACAGGTACACACAGTGAATACACTAAGCAATGGAGCAGGCCAGGCTTGACACCGCTCTGAAAAGCAAATAAAAAGCATAGAATCACTGTAATCTCCTTATGATCAGGAAGAAAGAAAAAACAAAAAAAGGAAGAAAAAAAAAGAGAACAACAACAAAAGTGGGCCCTATAATAAGTTTTCTATACCTTTTGGGGCAGTCTTGTGCAGCTTAGTAGTGAAGTAGACCTTATTGATAGAATTTTGTAGGGTAGCCCAAAATATGGATGGAGATAATATAGTTAAGAAAGTGGTGGTCCTGGAAAAAACATTTTGTGATCCCTGGGTTCCTTGGCTTTCAGCCTGAATTTTTTCAGAGGAACTTCTTAAAGAATTTTGAGATGCTGCCATTCTCTATCAATCTTCAGAATATCTGAATAGAACATTCTAAAAACTGATTACTCCAAAGTTCCACATCACTTCTGAGGCTGTGGAACAAACTATCAGCAGAAGAATTTTTTAAAAAACTTGTCCCTATTCATTCTCCAGGATTTTTCCTTAAAACCATTTTTTTTTTTTAACAACTTTGTATACAGACATATATATATGTAGGGACAGTAATATTTTAGGGGTTTTTCCCATTTTTCTCCATCATTTTGAAAGAACTGTCTTCATATATGCATATAAAATAAAACATTCAGAACTTTGGGGGTAAAAGTAGAATTTCACCAGGCAGCACCAAGATATTCCTCCAAAACGTTGTGGTATAATTACTTATAATGAATCTTGAAGCTTAAACTCAATTCCATAAACAAAGGCAGTATATGTGCACTGAGGGAAGACAATTCATAGCAATTTTGTCAGCAAAATTGTTACGATAAAGGCCTAAGCAACACTTCATCTACCTGTCACTTGTCTTGAAAGGGCAGATTACTTTTTCCTCAATCTTGGCACATCCAATTAAACTAGACTTACAAGCCAGGCAGGTGTAAAGTGCAAGCCAGCACTTGTTCACATTAGCAATTATCAATGGAAAAAATACATAAGTGCTGAGGCTTGGCACAACAGTTACCCTGGCAACTATTCGTGCTCAGAACCTCAGCAGAGACTAACATGACAGTTTGACATCTTTCCCCATTTAAAAAAAAAAAAAAAAAGGTTGCATTCTCTCTTTCTCTCCCTGTTTTTTCCCTTCGCCTCTTTTCATGTCGTTTTTCCAAAGCACTTGGCAGTGACCCTGGAAGAAAAGAGGGAGTTCCCATGTCTTGCCAACCTTTAGAACATCCTCTGTGAACACCAAGGGTTAAAGTTTACCTGGCCAAGTCCAGGAAGGAAGAATGGTGGGTTGGAGAAGCTGTATTAATGCTATTGACACAAGAGTGTCAGAAACTTGTTGGCCAAGACAAGTTCACTCAATGTTGAAAAAAAAAAAAGACGAGAGGAAACGACCTCAAGTTGCACCAGAGGAGGTTTAGATAAGATAAATGAAAAATTTCTTCAGGGAAGGAGTTGTCAGGCTTTGGAACAGCCTTCCCAGGGCTGTTGTGTGGTCCATCATCCCTGGAAGTGTTCAAAAAATGTGTGCATAAGGCACTTTGGGATATGGTTTACTGTCGAACATGGTGGTGGTGCTAGGCTGATGGTTGGATTTGATGATCACAAAAGTTTTTCCAACCTTAACAATTTATGATTCTAGGAATGTCATGCTTTCTTTGTCCTCATATTCTGGAATATCCAGACACACCATTCATCTGTAGGAATTTGCCTTAAGATACTGGCTTTTCTGACTTACACATCGACCTTGCAAATAGTTCCCTTTTTTATTCTTTACCTTCTCAAAATACAAGAAGAAGTCAATCAGAAGCAGATTATATGCATTTTGCATACAGGGGAAAAAAACCCTCCTCCTTAATTCCACCAAGGAACTCAGCCCAAGCAAGCTCTGCACAAAATACAGTGCCAGATCATACCGAATTGCTCAATTCTTGAGGACAAAAAACCTTGAAAACTTAGTATTCTTCTGGATTAGGCTTTATTCTGTGGGACGCTTGTGGACTAAGTTATGTGAACTTATTGACTGTTAGCTACCAGTTCTTTTATTTCTATTAGGCATTTTTATGTCAAATGGAATTAGAGTGAGATGTGTACATATAAATTTTGATAATTAGTGACTGTTTCAGTTAAAGCTTACCTGACTTTCCTTTTGCTACAGTTTATGGGCTATTTCTGTTTGTTAGGGGTTTTTTTTAATGTGTCATTTTTAGGCAGTCCTTTAGCATTCATTATTTTACTTCAGTCTTATTTTGTTTTTAATTTTGTTCACATCTTTCAATGTTAAAAAGTTAAATATTAAATATCTGCAATATGTTTTGATTTTATTTTCAGTGATTTACTTTGTTCCTACTTTCTCCCTTGATGTGTGCCATTCACGTCTTTCAGCTCATCATAGTCTTAATCATGGTCATCTCTAAATGGAGAACAGTGGAAGGATTGAGAAGAACTGTCCTTTTTTTGGCGTGGAGGTAAAAAAAACATTTAGGAAGTCTGGTAATACAATAACAAGTTTCATGGTGAAAGTGAGTTGATAGTCTGGTCTTTACTCTTAAATTCTAGATGAACAGAACACATATGCTGAAAGATATGCAGAAAATCAAAGCAAACATCTCACACTGTTTACAAGAAAATTCTGCATTTGCTTATTATTACACATGTTGTAGCCTTAGACCTCACAGATTTCAAAAGGGTAGGTTTTGGCTATGGAATAACATTGACCTGAAAATTCAAGATGTGGAGCCAAATCTTACTGCCTGTGTTCCTGTGATCTTTTCCCATGGGCAAACAGAATCTGTTGTGAAATCTTAATTCTGTCAGCAGGATGAAAGCATAATAAATAAAAGCAATAAACATTTTGCAACATTAAACAGTCTTTCACAGCTATTCAATCTGACATTTTTGACCAGCATTAAATTCAATGGATGTTTCTAATCATGAACAAGAAACAAAGTCATACTTCCTCTGGTATAGTTGCATTGATTAGAAGAGTGAATTAATAAACACTATCACTACATTCATATTCTGGGACTAACAAACTTATTTCTTTCCCTGCTATTCTGCGGGCTGCATTGCAATCTCTTCCACAACAACATAATTTAATTTAAAAATCATGATGCTATAAGTACTTGAGAAGCAGTTAAAGCCATTCAGTCAGAGAAAGGTCATGTTAGCATAAATATTGAAAAGAATGATAATTAGGCAAGAAAAACAGCAAAACACATTAAGGAGAAATGAGGCAATTTTTAAATGTTAACATCTCAATTCAGAAATGTTTACATTACATTTAATGGTTCCATTTTCAATGAGCATTCCACTAAAAAAATTGCTGAACAAAATTATGAAAGAGAATTACAACCATAAATGACATTGTATCCATTCTATCATCTTGAGGGAAAATGAATTGTCTGAATCTTGTTAAACACAACAGAATTAAAATAGTCCAAGCATGACTTACAGCAGAATGAAGCAAAGTACTGTCTTATTAAGAGAAAAGTAGTCAATTTTTTAATGACAGTTCATAATTTAAAATCTTGAATATTTGAAGGAGTTGCAAAACATTTTTTCCTATGATTCATCCAATGCACATTGAACTGGGTACAGGTAAGAATGTCTCAGCAATGCTGACAGTTTCACACCCTGAAATACGTTGTGGTTGCTTCTCAGAGTTTTGCTTTCCATATAACTCCACCTTGAGATCAAGAAGCTCACACTAAATGACACGTTTGAAACTCTCAAACTGGCTAAGCTGATTGTTGCTTAGGGGTAACTTTAACTTACAGTATGTGCTTTTCAAGTTTAATTTTGAGGCGTGGTTTATCTTCACTTAAAACATTACAAGAAACCTTAAGTCTTTTATCAAAAACTTCCTGGTATTAAATATACTGAGTCGATTTTTCTTTTCACTTATAGCTGTTACCATTTGAATATACTAATTGAAAAAGAAATTTTAAAGTAAAAAAGCTTTACGAAAACTGCGAACCAGTGTCCACTCAGGTTTGTTATCTACATAGATGCCACAACCAGAGTTAGAATGCCATGATATTGCAACGGGAGCATAATACAGCTCCCAAAGCCAGGTCATTGCAATACAGATAACAGACATGAAAAAGTAAACGGCTAGGCAGAGGCACAGAGCACTAAACACATGGGCTCATAATTTAACTTTGGATTTGTTTTATTCTCATATTATTTGCCACAATATAAAGCCTCACAGTTTAACCTGCACAATTATCAGGTCAAGAAATTTTTCTGGGTTTATTTATTTTTGAGTCAAATGGGAGGGAAGAATGGTAAAACAGAAGTTAGATATTAGGAAGAACAGTTTAAGACACTGTGAAAAGGAACAGATTTAACTAAAAATTTCTTCTTTAATTGCTACCTCCTACACTCTTCTTTAAAATGCAAATGAATCTACTTAAGTAAATTTTCTTTAAAAGGGCTGTCACATGAGACCACCCTGAGAAGCTGAAATTTAAGGGAGAATAACAGGAGATATTTCTGAGAGATTAGACCTATACGTGGATGTAAAATACATTGACAAAAATGTGTTCCTGTGGTTTTCATTCTCAGAGGCGAGGTTGTCTTCCCTTCATGCAGCACATTTGCCAATGATGTAGTGTTGGCAGAAATCAGTATGGGCATCACAACAGCAGCATGAGAAAGTTGCTTGGCATTGTTGTAAACAGCAAGATTCTGATTCTAGGAAGAAAAGTTATGCCAGCTACCTGTAACACTTCCAACCATTTTTATGTCTAAGCTCTTGCATGTGAATTTTGTATATTTAAAAATAAGGGTAGACAGTAGGTGCACAAAAGTGCAAGAGTATTGTGAAGCAACAACAGCAGAAGCAGCAGAAGTCATATCAGAATTGTGGCTATATTCTTCTTCTTGGTACAAATATAATTGCTTACCCAGCATTACTCACTGGGACTATTGTTAGTTTATTTTCAGGATACCTAAAGGCAGAACTGCTGTGATTTCTGTAAATAGGCTGTTTACGAAATAAAAACTGACTTTTGGTCTAGACCAGAATTCTCATGATGAAGCATCTAGCTGCAGAAAGTTTACAAAAACGTACTTCCACAAAAGAAATTTCATCCTAAATTTCTCAGCTTTAGTGGTAGTTTGAAACAGAGTGGAAACTCTGTGCATGGGAAAGCCTGGAAAAGTGCAGATTAGTAGAAAATAGTGTAAAAAAAAGGGAGTGTCAACGCATTCTTCTTTGATAGCCTACACAGAGGGTGCAAAAAAACCTTCCTGGTCTATGTTTTGGGCTTTTTTTGTAAAACCCTCTGAGAAAGATGCTGCAGCCTCCTAAGAAACTTAATCTGGTGTTTTGTTTTCCTGTTAGAAAGTTCTCCCAGCAGTTTCACCCAGAGCATTCTGATGCAGTTGAAGCCTTTCTTTCTATTTATCCAATGAGGACGAAGAGAATGTTTAATTCCTTTTCTCTTTGAAAGTCTTTTCTGCATATTTGGAGATGATTATCCTGTTTTCCTTCAGTCTTTTGGTCTCTAGACTAAACAGTCTCAGCCGTTTTAGGGATTACACTGATTTCATAATGTCTGCTTGCCATATTTGGAATTTGAACAAACTCAACAGATGCATAGTGATACTAAGTTGACCAAACAGAGTCTTTAAAATGTAAATATGTTTTACATAGTAATATTTCTTGATTCTAGCAGAGGAAATTCTTATTGACTAATACTTATAAAAATAGCAAGGAACATATTGAGTGAACTGACATGAGCAGCACTGGCCAGTGGTTTATCATATCAAATTAGTGAGTCATAACTATTTTTTTTTACTTATCAGAGGTCAGTCCTTTGGATGGTATCGGTCCTTAGCTCAAAATTATTTGATGACCAATACGCACATGATTTTGAAAAAAAAGGAGCTATTCCAGATCTTATTTTTGTATTTTCATGTGTTTCTGATGTAATAAGCATTATGAAAACTCCTGAAGAGAAGATTTTGCAAATGGCATATAACTCCCTCCTGAGAGCTGGGCTGGAGTGATGACATGGACCCTAAAAACCTTAGCCTTTATGCTTATTTCAAAATCAGGATTTGGAGTCTGCACACGCCATTTGATATGAGGAAGCAGCCTTTTTCCAGGGGGATTGACTACGCACGCAACAACTTAAATCTGTGGAAATAAATCAACTGAGTCTGCTGCCGATGACTGCAAAAACGGCCTGGATGCCATTTACTGTTACCTTTTTAAACGGGAGCTTGAAATTAGGAGAATTATGGCAAAACTGTCATTGAGGAGAGATCTACTGCCTGGAATTTGCAATGCAAACCTATTCTTATTCCTTATGCAGAAGGAAGATAACTGGGGGGAAAAAATTAACAGCCGTAAGAATTCTCTCCCAGCTGAAGTTTCTTCTTATTTATTGTTTCTGTTTATTTATATATATATATTTAAAAGCTTAAATGATTTGTTAGCTATGCATCAAGCTAACCCCTATAAATGCATGTGTTATTGCAGCTGCTACAGCTTTTAATATTGTTTATTATTATTCTCTTAGTGCCTAGAAACTAGAGCCATGCTTTAAAGCCCCATTGGGCAAGCCTCTGTGTGAGCAACACAACAGATGCCACCTCAGAGGGCTCACAACATAGGACTTTGAAAGTATGGACCATATGAGCAGAGAGACAGCAAGAGGGATGGGTGGGGTGGCAAGACGATGCAAAAGTCAGTATGTTTTCTCAAAGAAGCAACCTTTGCAGCAGAGATAGGTGTGTTGTTGCAGAATAGAGGGAAAAGTCTTTCTCTCTTATATGTGCTTTGTGTCACTCTGTGGTTTCATCTGAAGTCTTGTCCTCTGTCTGGCTCTTCCTGGGCTCCTCATTACTGCTGTATGGAGCCAGTGATGGAAAGAAGGCAAATGATTTCCAGTAGAGACAAGGTCTGTGTTTACCTAACACTACTGGGGAGTCTTTTGCACAACTGGAGGAAAACATTCATACAAATACCTTAGATTAAAACTACCAGCATTTGTGTTGAGCTATGAGCATCTGTCCCCTAAATAAAAAAAAAAAAAAAAAAAACCAACAAAAAACCCAAACCCAAAACCAAAAAAAATAACATTATCAAAGGACTACAAAGCCTCCACAGCCTTAAAAGATCAAAGGAAAAAGAAAGAAGAAAGAGTTACCTAGCTGGTTAACAAGTGCAGATTGGAAAAGCAAACAATCCAGCTGAAATAAATCATAGAGAATCTGCTCAGGTTTTTTTCAGACTGTGGAAATTTTAGCCTGAATTCTTCCTTCAAGTTTGCCATGACACAAGAAGAGATGATTTATTAGCTACTCTTGACCTGTCTGAGTTTTTGTAGGTTAAAGCTAGCATCCTGGTTTCCAATGACTTTCACAGAAAAGTGCACTCCCTCTTTTATAGTTTCTGATGTAAAGCCTAATCCTATCACAAATCTACTGATTGTTGTTCACTGTTCTGTTCAAAAGGATTTTTTATATGTCTATGCATGTTCTGGATTCATCTGTTACGTCAATAAGCCTTTCCAGTGCCTGAGATCAGCTGAAGTGGTTTCAGAAGTAGTCAGTGAACATGAAAACATAACAAGTACTGGTAAATTGTGATCTCAACAGGGGCTCCCAGCTATGCATTTAATCCACTTCATCACTCCTCTTACCTCTCTCCAGGACCCAGAAAGGGTTTTGATTGAACAAAATAACAAAACAGTTCTAGAAGTGCCACTTAATTAGAGAAGTTGTGGATGTCCCTTCCCTGGTTTTGTTCAAGGCTGGGTTGGACAGAGTTTTGAGCAGCCAAGTCTAGTGGAAGATGTCCCTGCCCATTGCAGAGGGCCTGGAACTAGATGATTTTTAAGGTCTCTTTTTACCCAAACCATTCTGTGATTTAGTTACACCCATTCTGTGTTTAATTTTAGGATCCACTATTAAGGTCATCTCTTCAGTGAGAAAGAAGGCAACAAGAAACAGCTGGTCAATGAGATGCAACTGGGGAGCAATTCAACTTTAAAAATATTGTCTGTGGTTTTTGGAGATTAGTATTTGCACTTGGCTGAGTAGCATAAACTATGGATCAAATCAGTATGTTTTGATATGTTGGGGTTTTTTTCCCCCAGAAAATATTTGGACAGTATACTCTATAAAGCATGCTGCAGGTGGCTGGGATTTTCCATCCTACTGATCATGCTTCCTCTAGAAATCAAAAGTACAGGGGCTTCCCACACTTCATTTTTATCATATAGAACTTATGATGTTGAAATATGCATTTTTATATGTTTATGGAGCTGAGGAAGTTAAAAAGATGCACTGAATAATTCTATTTGATTTTTTTAAGTCAAAAGACCTCATGGAAACTGGAGATATCAGATATCCCAAGTTAGGTGCCCACATGCAGCATTTATATAGAATTTATATAGGTTAGAAGGGGCCTTAAAGAGAATCTAGTTCCAGATGAAGAAAAGACGTCAAACTCCCATTCTCTGGAGATCAAGACAATAAACTCCGTGGAGTTGGTATGCATCTCCTAAAACACAGTCCAAACTGTGTGAACAAGATAACACCCTGGATACCTTGGCAGTCAATTTATGTGCTGTGACTTAGGCAACTAGTGACATTTGAGATGTTCTGGGCTATCCCACCTGATCTGAAGGAGCCATTCCAGAAAGGTGGAGATCTCCCATGTACCTGTGATAGGCAAATGATTTTAGTATCAGAAATTATGATAATTCCTGCACGTAGACGTTTGAATTGGGGCTTGTTGGTTGTAATGACTCTTTCTTCATTTGCTGAAATTATAAATACCTAGCATACAGGTAGACACTTGTCTATAGTGTAGATACATAACAGACACCTGGAAGTAGTTAGCTGAATCCAAAGCCACACTAGGAGATAAGCAGAACCTACTTTAGTTTATCATTGGAAAAGAGCTTCCACTTGAGAGAAAAGAACAGCTATTTATCTGCTGAACAGTTGAACAACAATTGAAATTAAGTAATAACACAGAATTCAAATATATATATCAGTTTAATGCAAAAGGCAGGTAGACTTGGGTGGTACAATATTATTGTCACAGCACCAGTGTTAACCTGAGACACTTACAATTAAATCAGAACCTGAACCTCTACACCCACTCCAGAGACAAAAGGATCATCCAAGGCCAAATGAAAATAATGCTATTGACCAGTAAAAGAGACATTGTTGGAGGCTGCCTAGAAATATAGCTACTTGGACTGACCCAGCTGTGTCCTTGAAAATAACTGACTTTGCAGCAGAAGATGACAAAAAAAAAGCTGTTTATGAGGAAGACAGGATTAAATTCCTTGGACTCTCAACCAGTCAAAGCTTTTTCCCCTGATGAATGTCTAAGTTTCTCTGGAAATGCAGCTTTTTAGAGCAACTATGCCCATACCAGTATTCTTTTACTTTTAGTGTAAAGTTGAATTATGCTAAATTATAAAATAAATGAAAATAGAAAAGAAAGAGACTGCAGACTACTAGCTTAGGTTGAATACCTGATATTTAGACTGCGGAAGGTGAATCTCATCCCATATTGAGACGTGGATTTTTCACTGAACTTAGAGGGTCTAACTTAGGACTGGATCCCTGTTTCAATGGATAATGAGCATGCTAGCACCTTAGAATATTTAGGAATCTGCTCCTTTGTGCTGCAGTTTACTCTGTTCAGTAGGGACAATCTGCCAGATAAAACTGTCTTTTCCTCGTAACAGTATTGTAATGGTTAAATGCTAATTTGTTAAATGCATAAAGATTAATGTAATGGAGACTGACTACCATGACACATTAGCCAGGTGGCATCATGAATTAATATGAAAATCAATGCAAATATCATAATAGAGTATGTTTTAACCTGGAACATTGTTTGACTTCTACATCTTATGGTAGGAGGCAGAGAGATGCCATAAGTCTTTATTCTCATCATCTCGGTCTTTTTTTGCACGGTCTATTTCATTACTGTAAAATCTCAACATCAATTTTGGATTGACTCTGCTTTAAGTCTTCTGCAGAGGTAATCAGTTGAAATTGCTGTCAGTTTTGCCACTTTTTTTCTTGCCTTAATTCTGGGTCATCTACCATTTTTGAAGCATCTGAAGGAGACTGGAAGGGAAAGAATATTGCATCTTCTGTATAACTGTTCAACTTTAGCAGTGAAGTTCCTTTCTCTGTTCCTTTCACTCCTCCATATCTTAGTGAGGCATACAAAGGTTTGCCAAAGGGCTTTCCTGTTTTCTTGGCTACTTTTCTTAGAATTAGAGTCTAACACATTTGAGATTCTGTACTTCAACATTTTTTCAGTTGTTCTGATTACCTTGTGATCTGATCTTAGCAAATAGGAGATCTCTTTACCATCCTCTTTTCCTATTTAAAAAAAAATAAAACAACTAAAAACCAAAAAACTAAAATCTGTCTCTCAGATCATAGAATCATGGAATCATTTCTATTGAAAAAGACCTCTAAGATCATCGTATTCAACCGTTAACCATGTCCACCAATATACTGTGTCCCCAAGTATAATTTCCACACATCTTTTGAACACCAACAGGGACAATGATACCATCACTTCCCTGGACAGCCTTTTCCAGTGCCTGACCATCCCCTCAGTGAAGAAATTTTTCTCAGTATAATATAAATCTTTCACAACAATACTTGAGGTCATTTCTTCTCATCCTGTCACTTGCTATCTGTAAGAAGAGACTGACCCAACAAGTTGTTACAATAAGATGTGTTACCCTAACTTGTCCCTCTTTTATGATAAATGGTGGAGGCTCTCAGTGACATCAAGGTATATTTTTTTTTTTGTCCTTCAGAGGTAGGGCAGAACATCATATTGCAGCATTTGGCTGACAAGGGATGATATCTCATAGAGATGCCATTCTTCTACTTTCCAAGTCTGGGAATATACACAGTATTCTAGTACATATTTGTACCTATTCACTTGGGTAGACTGTGTTGGAGAAAGCCATAAGTGAGGCTCATTACAGCAAAAATCTATATTCTTTTCTATATCATTATTGGATATTTGGAACACATTCAGCACAGACATCCCAAAAGCCTGCGCACAAGTCTGTGCATTTTTTGACCATCCCATGACACACTCCTCACAAAATGACTGAAACTATACACATGCTAGAGATGCTATGTTTTCTGTTGTAGCTGATTACCAGTGCAGATTTAAAGAATACTGTCATAAATCACCATGACTCATATATTTTCTGGAAATATGTTTCTGGGAATGATTTCAATAAAAAGACAACAATCCTGCATATATATAAAAAGCGCGCGCACGCACACACACACACGCACTCACACACACTCACGCAAAAGGAGAAGGAGAAGAGGAAAAACACAACACAAAAAATTCCCAATCCAAATGCAGCTGCCAACTTTGTTTTCCAAAAAAATTATTATATTTCCTTTTGAATTTGCCTTGGAAAATATAGGACCTGAGCTTGATAGACCCAGCTCAATTCTCAGCCCTTCCATTTTCATCATATGTGACAAGGTTGTAAGATTTACTCACTATTCTCTTGTGGGAAGGTCTTTTTTAAAAGAAATGTCCCAGAGGGAGGTAAAGACAGGGTTGTCATACACCATAAGAATAGGAAGCACAGCAAATTGAGGTAGACAAATATACACTCTTCTGTGGTCATTTTCTTTTTCCTTTCTTCCAGCCAGCAAGGCGTTCCAAACTTGGAGAAGTTTTAAATTTAACAGCTTTCATACTATCTTTTTAAGATTTGTCTCTGTGAATGGCAGACCTCACAAAGATTTGATTTCTTGGAGATTTCATCTTGTGGTAGGTCTGTCTTCCAAAAAAATTGTCTAACTGCTGCCTTGTGAGCTTGCCTTATTGCCCTCCAGGAAACCCTCATGGAAGAGAGGTTTACCTAATGCCTTGGCAGTGGGAAAATCTTCGTTTGATGTTCATGACTTGTTAGACACCAAAAAATTCACTCTGAGATCAGTGAGGTGCATGTTCCCTGCTGTCTTCTGGAGAGTGGATTGGGACTGATGGTCTTCCTGTGATTAGAGCAAGTTATCTCACAGCTGGGGGGGGAAGTGGAACAACTGAGAAGTCAATTGGTATAGTCATTCATGTTGATTTTGTCTTCTTGGGCTTCTGCTGCTTACTTCTGTCAGTTTTGCTAAAAGTACATTCAGTACACATATTTAAGTTAACAGGAGAAGATGCATGACCCCTTCAAAGAGAATTTTTCAGTAGGTTGTCTTCTGGGTTGAAAAATACAATTAGCTGAACATCTCCACCATGTGAAATCCCTAACAGTAGACCACATAAGAAACAGAGCAGAGGAGAAAGGATGTCTCTTCTCAGGAGACAGGCAAGGAAAAGGCAGAAAAACAAGACAAAGATGAGGATACACCACCAGTAACATAGGGAAAGATTTTACTGATTGCAATGGAACAGAGCTGAAATTATTTTCCATCAAACTACGTGCGCAACTCACAGAGATGAAGCCTGGCACCTATCTTTCCACCTCCTTTTCCTCCCACCTGCCGAGGTCACTGTGTCACTGGCGGTAGACACAGGTAGCAGGGCTGAAGCTGATTTCTGATTTCTTGGTCAGTCCTTTCGACCCTTGTTGCCATAGCTCTAACACACGTTCCCTTCTTTCAAGCCTTTCTGCTATCTCAGCAAGAGCTCTTCCTAAATGAAGTTTACAAGTATATTTAACTGCTAGGTAAACATAATTTCCTTTTTCTTTTAATAAATGTTCAGCATTACTCCAATTTTCTGATTGGAGAATACTTCAGAAATTTGCTTGAACTTCTTTTTATTACAATTTTTCACTCTGGAAATTTTGACTAATTCTTTCTAAAGTGCTTTTCAGTAACGGAGCAGTGAATAATGAGAATTTATTTCCCTTTTCAAAAGTAATTCATAAACAAAGAAAAGATATTGCTTTCCTACTAAATCAGTAGATTAATAGAATGTTCTCTTCATAACAGCTATGAAAGAAACATGAATTAATGCAATGCTAGTTCTCAGAAAATAAAATAAAACTGTTATATTCACATGAACTAATGCTACATGCACAATACAGAACTGGGAGCAACTCCTGGACTCTCTACAGGAAAACAATCCTTGCTGTGGCAATGCAAAGGTGCCTTTGCTTTTTAGAGAATAGTTTAAGTAATATATCAGTGTATGAACTGTGTTTGCTAATCAAGTGACTTTAATGGTCAATTCAGAAAAAGCCACTTTATACTACCTGTGGTTCAGTTGATGGAAACAGAATTTGAGGCAAGGAAAAATGGTCAAGCAACATATTGTTTTGAGAACTCGGGGCTCTTTAGAGTGTTTGCTGTGATTCCAAGTGAAGTGCACGGCAGAAGATGTGCAGGAGGAGTTAGGGCATGAGAAGCATAAGGACAAAAACAGCTCAGGATGAAAGGAGAAAACAGAATCAGATTTTAGATATTCATTGACCAGACTTTGATGTTAAAGTGCACTGGAAAGAGACTTTGAAATGTGAAAAAATTGTGTTTTAGCGGAAAATCTACTGTCATAGCACTAAGAGATGTTAAAGTGCAAGGAGGAGAAAGTACAATCTCTACAGTCAAAATTGGAATCTTGAGGCAATACCAGGAGGCAATTATGTTCAGTAAACAATTAGGAACAGTACTAAAGATAGGCTAAAAACTATTTACATGCCATATGAACTAGAAAATAGGACCAGAAAGTGAAGAAAGAAGTATAAACAAACCATTAATTGTGTCCACAATAAAGAAAAATATCAAATAATAAAATGACATCAATAAGAGTGTTGTTTTAAAATTTTTGGAGTATGATTTTGTTTTTCTTTTGAAATCCACTGCACAGACTGGAAATAATTCATATGTTCAGGTAATCAAAAATGTTCCTTAGCAGAGTAGCTAAGAGCTTGTTATAAATTAACTATCAAAATTTGACAAAGGGACAAAGACCATGAAGACAGGGCAAGAAAACGCTGTAATCAGTATGCAGCTTCTACAAAGGCTGGCACATGGTTAGGATGCAAAGAGAGGAAGAATCAAATTCCCTTTTCATGTGAGTATAAAGAGGAAAAGCAAAGTGAGAGCTTGCAATTTGGATTTTTGTGTTTTGAAAGGCTAAATGGTTCAAAACCTTCTTGAATACCATTGTAGGAACACTGTCAATAAGAGTAGATATATTTCATTAAATAAAGAGCAGATATAATTCTCCACTCTGCTTTTAACCTGTTCTCATTGCATACTAAAATACAAAGTAAAACTGAAGAAGTGACAAAAAAAATCCCAAAGCCAACCAAACAAAAA
>VZTE01005755.1:6460028-6522450 GCA_013397775.1 Eulacestoma nigropectus | reverse complement strand
AAAAAAAAAAAAAAAAACACAAACAAACAAAACCAAAAAAACCCAAACATATTTTGAAGTGGAAAACTCTAAGCACTCCAGTATAGTCAAACTGAAACCTTTGCACTTGCTAGTATGAAATATGTACAAGCCCTATCCCCACTCTGTCCTGTCTGAGGGAACTATGGAGAGATTTATCTCTAAAACGTCAATGAAAGAGATTGATAAACATGCACTTGGGAGGAAAGTATGCAAAATAAATCACCAGGAAGCTGCAATCAAAGTAGCCAGGGCTGTGATGCTATGGGTGCTGCTCTCAGCATGACTTGCTCTGCAGCCACACCAGCTCCCTGATGCAGTTCACTGTGTGTCCCCAGGCTGCTGGACCAGCAACACTGGAACCAGGCTGGCAACGAGCATGAGGTGGGCAGCAGAAACAGATGCAAATTTTTCCCCAAAAAGACAGCAGAAGGAAATAATTTGATAGAAACATGAAAAGAAACTTCAGGTAAAGACAGTGACTGCAGAAGTTGCAACTTATCTACTTTCTTTGTGCTCTTTCCGCCATGTTTTTTGTTTAAATCTGCTCGGGATACTTCCAGGTCTCCACTGGAATTATGATTTCCCTAGTTAGGAAAACACAAGTGACCAGCTTGCAACAGAACAAACCAGAATATTGGTAAGGTGGTCAACACAGGTGTGAGGATACAGCAATGTGCATATGTGTGTATATATGGAAGAAAAAATACTCAAAGCCCATTTTGGTGACTTGACATGTAGCAAGAGTGAACCCAAAAATTAGAGAAAAGGGAATTTTAAACACCAAAGAATTGCAAGAAATTCACACTCATTAGAAGACATGATCAGCTGGATGTTAAGCTGATAATACTTAATAATAAAACAGGGAACAGGTTTTGTTTTATACTTTTGGCGGTATGTTCCCCTGTTTCCATTTTAATGAGGATCTTAATATGTTCATGCTTAAATTGACTCACCAATTCTTTTTTTTCCTCCTACCTAAATTTCTACTGGCTTTACAAGTCCAAGCAGAAAATTTAATTTAGTTTACTCTCAGCTCTCAGAGTACCAGTAATTATCCACAACCAGGAGTGGTGCAATTGAGTTAACTACTTCTTTGTGTATTTTCATTTGTCCCTTACATTAGGCTATTACTCTTCAAAGTTTCAGGACATTGTGGCAATAATGAAAATTGTTGGTTCATTCATAGGCCATGGGAATAAGTGTTCATCCAAATCCCACTATCAATAAGATGAAGAATCCTCCCACTTCTAAGATCACTCATATCATGCTACATACAGTATCCTCTGCCTACTGCTTCAAAGCAGCCATCTACCAAGGAGGGCTGAAAAGCCATTTCTCAATGCAAGTAAACGGCTTCCAGCACTGCAGAGCAGGTTATAGAAGCTATCACTTATAGAATTTGACACAGATTTTAAGAAAGAACATTAGTTTTTGATTGTTTTAAAAGTGTCTGTATTATGACTAATTTTTTTGCCATATCATTTAATAAGAATGAGATCAGCCTTGCAATTTCCTTCAGAAAAATGTATTTTTGTTTTGTCATACAGCAAATAAAAGCTCTGTTGCTGTGCTGTGTCCTGCATTTTGTAGAAAGTAAGCCACAGACGGCCCTGGGGAACCAATATGTTTCTACCACTATGGCACAATGGGTGTGGATGTAACGTAAATATTCAAAACCACTGTTCTTCATGCAGCCTCTGCAGACTGCTTGCCGAGCTGTTGACTCTAGTGATGGCACTTGTGAGGAAGGTGGTTTTGCTATGCTGTTTCAAACATTGCACCATTTTGTGATCTGAGACGGGTAATGGATGTAATCTGCTCCCTCTTACCCAGTTTGGTTCAGGAGACACAGTGGTTGCATTACTTTGATCCACAGATGTCAAATAATACACAGATACTAATGAAGCCACAGCACACCCAGCTAAAGTAGGTTTAAACTTCAATACCATTAGAGATGGGACATGTACAACTCAAACACATTGTGCTTAGCACAACATTTTCCTGCTCAATTAAAAGGGAACAAAGGCAAAACACGGTAAAGATTATTGCTAAGCAGTAATAGCTTGTCAGCTTAAGGTAAGGGATTGCTTTCAGTGTCTGTGCTTCATTGCTCAGGAGCAAAATCCTGTCCAACTTAAGGCTGTGCTTAGTTTTAAGTATGCCTTACTGTTGAGGCCAACAGCTAGCCTGAAGGCTTCACAGACATTAACTTGGATATGGTTAACTTCTATTTGTGAGAAAAGCCCCTGAAAGGAAAAACAATTAGCTTCTATCCATGAAAATGTAGTATCAACAGAAGCAAGGAATCTAAACAATAGAAGGAGAAAAACAGCAACATACCCTGCACCTTATTTTTCTGAATGCTTACACTATAGGTGTCCAATGGCAGTATATTATAGTTAATATACCAAATGAATCTATTGTAATAATTTAGAAGCCAATGAATATGTAACACGAATGATAACATACAAAGGTGTATAAAAGGAGACTGCTGCCTGAATAAATGGCTTTTTGCCTTTGTCCGAGGCACTGTCCGTGTGTGTTGTGGCCCCCCCAACAGTGACACCTTACTAACTCAGATAGCTCATTCCTGTAGTGAACAGGAAGTAACGTTGCTTTTCTTAAGTGTTTTGTCCTTCTTCCAAATAACGTTAGACCTAGTTAGTATGGAGGTTAAAAAAAACCAAACAAACAAAACTCAAAATTCCAATCATTTTCTTTAGATCTCTCAATTTCATTTACAGTGTCATTTTTCTCAGTGATGATGCAGCAGAAATAAAGCCCTGCTTGGCTGGTTTGTATCGCACCTCACTGAGCTGTTCCATCTCTCCCTGCTTTCTCCTGATTTAGAGTTTTTGGAGTTATCCCACCACATCAATCACTGCATCCTTCAGCACTGGGGGAACTGGAGGAAAATGCAAAACTGCCCTGTAAAGAATGACTGGTGTTAAATTTCTGTCTGCAGAAACAGAGAGAAAATTTGGCATGTGAGGCATCTTAGCTAGGAATGACTATTCTAATTTCATTAAATTATGAATACCGGATTCAGAGGGGAAACGATGCCTCCTTAAAGGGAACTTGCAATACCTAACACAGCTTTTTCCCTAAAGGAAAATTTGTATGACAAATAGCTTGCAAGATAAATGAGGTATTTCAATGGTAATTCTGTGTTGTCCTCCACCATCCAAAGGCAAGTGCACGTAAGGAGAAGGGAGATGAAATAAAAGTCTGACATTTCAGCACATTCTTAGCTATGTGCAGGATATGCAAAATATCCTCAAAATACAGAAAGTCCCTGCCTGGAAGTACAGCCTGAATGCTACTCTTGAGCTGTGCCTTACATTCTAAGATAGCTTCCCTCTCTTGCTGTGGAATTGCCATTTCCAGTTAAAGGCCCTTTATGCTAAAACATCAATTTTTCAGTTTCTCTTCTCTGCCAATCACTTTTTTCTCACAGCAGTTAACATCTGTTTTCTGTCTGTGTTGCTTTTTAAAAAAAACTAGTCATGGATTTGGACAATACTCCCAGTGCAGATATCCTTTCCCATCTGAAACACAGTAGAAATTCAACTGTGGCTCAAAGGCTCAGATTTCTTTATTATGATATGAAAAGTGGAAAGTCCAGACATAAACATACCTGACCTTCAAGTACATTTTGTTTTCCCAGTGTTGTTCTAGGTCTTACATGAATTTTGACTCTGCTGATTCCAATAGAAGTATTTCTAGCTTAGACTACCTTAAGGGAAAGGAGGAATTAATGCAAATGCATTAAAAAAAAAATCTGAGATACTTTGTTACCTATGTGGTCAAACCTTAGAACTTTTTCTTAATACTTAGTAATCCAATATTTTATTGGAATTACGTACTGCTTTGGGTCAAGTAAAAACTAAACATAATATTCCAAAATTGGCATATGTACACAGACTTAGGCTATAGTTTTTTTCCCTGCATTCAAGAGAAGCAAAATCTTTCTCATTTCTTTAACATTTTTTTTTCTCCAGCTGTTATATTCTTTTAAATTGACAATTCCAGTATGTTACTTAGAATTTTAAGTTTAAGAGAAAACTGTTAACTCTTCTTTAGTGTCTTTTTCTCTTCCTTTCTCACGAGCATATGCAGAGATACATATCTCAAATGTGTAAGGAGTCAGGCTAATTATGAATATGAAATGAATATGATATATATGATGACTGTATAGTATATGTGATGAATAAACTTATTAAAATAAATAATAATAATAAAACTATATATAATGAATAAACTTAATCTACCAAAAGAATATCAAAATTCATAGCAGACAAAAATGCCAGTGCAAACTAAAATCTTTCTACTTCCTCCTTGAATAAAGTTTTGTCATTTAAATGTTGTTATTTCTCACCTTTTGGATGCTGGCAAAGTCACGTAGATGCACAAACAGCACATTTGTTCTAGACCAGAAATGTGTCCTAACATCTCACCTGCATATTTCTCTTTTGATTACTAGAGTACTCACATGTTCTTTCTGGATGTGACCCACATTACATTTTGTTTAGGACACTCAGTCTGCTTTCTCCATTCTTAGACAATTACCTATATAATTTTTTTTTTTTGTCATATATAAGAGAAGAAAAATGGTTAAGAAACTGGTGTGGTGTACTCTAACACTAAGAAGTAGGATAATATCTCCATATTTGTAGAAATAAAACTCTGTATTATTCGATTTAGAATAAATTGACCCAAAACTCAGGGTTTCTGAGCTCAGGAGATTGTATCAGAAGAGTAAGTGATAGAGCTAAAGCCAAATGTTGGCCTAACCAGAATTTTGAGATCACAGCTTGTACTGCTGAATAATGGGTGCCCTGAGACCAATCAACTCTGACAGGCTTGAGTCCACACTGCTCAGGAGTAGCTCCCTCCAAATGAGACTTTTCTTGTGTGGAGTTAATTGGAGCACAGCAGAGAGCCTGAGAGAAAGCTAACAGTTTTGCAGTGACAGGGGTAAAGGTCCAGGCTTTCTCCCTGGCTTTCTGCACAGGGCTTCAGAGGTAGCCTTCCACAGTAGTTCCTTCCAACGTGCAAATCCCAGTGAGCCCAGAAAAAACCAAAAGGCAAAACGGCGTCTGTACCTCTCAACTTGCACTTGGTAATGCCAGAGATCCCCAAATGATCTGGTTGCAGCATTACCAGACATGGAACTGGAAAGAACAATTTACTCAGTAATAGAAAATGTATGATTTATATACAGCCTAATCCAGTATTAACAAAAATGAGATCTTGGCAGTTTGAAAACTGGGTGGGGGGAAAGGGAAAAGCTGAAAAGAGCAGCGTATGTGTTAATCAAAAGCACAAGAGCTTGAACAATCAAGGTAGTTGTTGTGGTATGTGAGAGCTGTGACAAAGATTTTTCGGAACAACTCAGGATCTGTAGAAGATGAAAAGATACATACCTAAAAATGTTACAGATGCGTGAGAGGAAAACAGAGAAGAAAACAAGAGAGAGGAGATCCATTACACCAGAAACATACTCTATTTCCATGTTGTACATGTTGTGACTGGGAAAGGGCTTCAGGGTCTTTTTTCACAGCACGTCTCTCCACCACTAAACTCACTGCTGACAGCCAGATTTTTTTGTTCCATATGACCCTGAGCAGATAGAAAGATTTGGACTGTACTTACAATAAAAGAAGATTTCCCTTCCTGAAGCTTCTGTTTAGGTTTTAACTCAGGTTGTTTGACATTCAAATGTTTTCAGTGAGTTTTTTGCCTCTGTGGTTTAGTTTTCCTTTCTTGGGACAGCTCCCTAAGAAACTGGTTTGTAGAGACAACACCAACAAAGGTTGATGTCAGGCACAGGCACACGAGTTCGGAGCAAATGCAATAAACTTCCTTCTCTGTGAACCCATGTCTTAGACCTAACCTACCACCTTGCTAGTTGAAATAACAGAAGACAATTAGAAAAACCTTGACATGGTAAAAGCTGTTGGGGGTTTTTTTTGTTGGTTTTTATAAAATACAGCATTATGTGTGCATTTTCTGGATTACAGCATGATTAGGAAATACTTTCATAGCAAATTATCCAGCAGCTTGGATAAAATACTTGACTTTTCAAGAGATGAGCCAGTCAGGTCTTTAAGTGTAGACACAACTCCAGACTGCAGATACCTAAATTTGCATGTGTCAATATGCCTGCAGGGGAGCTAGATTGCTAATTTCTCATTATACTCAATGGTAACCAACACAATGAAAGGAGCCTAGAGAATTTCTTAACTCACTCTAATACAGATGCATTCAGCTAGGCTCCACTGACTGCATTAACTAGCTCCCAATTAGCTAGAAAACTGAATTAGCTGTCTAGTTCAACACCTGCTCCTAGATGTCTACAATCCAGAGCTAAATCCCAGGCCAACAGTGCGATGCTGCAATTAAAGTGACGTAAATGCACTGATGTTTAACCTGTGAGATAGTCCTGTTCTTGCAAGCCAATAGAAGAGATTTCAAGTTATTAACAAGGTTTACTATTGCTATAATAACTGTAATAGGACTGGTCTGCATTCAACCTAGTAGAAGTAACAAGTGCTTAATTAAGGCTTAAGCAAATCCAATCATCTGTACAATTGGCATATTGAGGGGATAATGAAGATTATAGTCCACAATGCCAGATAGAAATTATTGGAAAACTTTAAAGGGAAAAGCTTCCCAAATATGTTTTTTTTGCTATGGGGGTAAAACAACACTCACAACACCCTGCTTGCAAAGCCACCAGTAATGGATGGAGAATGGGGGTCAAGCTGCTTTTGGTGTTGAAGAATGCTGAAACCAACCTGACTAATCGACCTCAAAGCTAAACATCCTGTGGAAGATCAGTGTTTCCTGACAGAAACTGGCATTGGTGAGGATGTTGCAGACAAAGTACCTCATAAAGGAACTGACAAATGGCAGTACGGATAACTTATCTATAGCTACTGAGCTGCCACAGCTGGCCTGGAGAAGTATGACCGACAGTCAATCACTTTATACTGTAAATGCCTCACCCCACTTTTAATTGTTAGTATCTTCTAACAAACCCCTTCTCAGAGCATGTGTGGAGATTCCTTCCTTGATTCGGGATGCTGCTCAGGGTTCCTTCTTGAGACTGAGTGAAAGATATTTTACCCACAGTCCATAGTAAGAGGGAGCAACATCAATTTCTATTTAATAATTGTTTTTGATAGCTTTAATATAATTGGTTCAATATTGCTTCAAAAATAGTGCACTATATTAGGAGGTATTTACTACCTATACTGTGTAGTAAATACTTCTGATTAAGATCTTTTAGTCTAATAATTATCATAATCAATTTAAATAATAATTTATTTTATTTATATAAATATATTTTGGTTGCCATTCTTGATCAAAGTTCTCCAAAGTTCCAATTACACATATCTAATCCTTTAGAGATAAACTGTTGACAAAGTCCGGGGTTAAGACTGGGTCCAGCAACATCCAGGCTCCTCTCTGAGATGGAGTTCAGAAAGCAAGGAGGTTCTGCACCTCATAACTCAATGTGAGACTTCTCTAATCAGCTTTGTCTGAAGCTCTCTTCCCATGACATAAACAGCCTCTTTGAAGTAAAAATAGCCTACATATATATATACAATATTGTAGATATTTTACAGTGGGATACAGAAAACAAAAATAAAAATATTTTTAATTTAATTATAACTTCTTGAATTAATTAGAACATTTTAAATTAATTAATAGAGTATTTGTTGTTTCATTTTACTTTCCTTGGAGTTCTTCTATGCTTCTAGAAAATGTTTCAGGCTTTCCTTTGCCTACATCCTAATCTGTACATCAGCTGGTATTTTCTTTTTATGGTGTTCAAGGCAAAAGAAGATTTAACATTTCTGATCTTTGTTTAAATAGGTGTTTAAGTAGGTACATTTCTGAAGGCCAAGAATGGAAGCACGAAACTTTCCAGAGCTACAAGTTTTTATTTTGGAATAAAAGTTACTTTAGTATTGTGAAAGGATGAGCCTGGGATTGTGCATTTGCTCATTCAGGATGGATACAGTTCTTTAGCTTTCCGTTTCTCTTGTGCATTGTCAGTGGCTGAAGTACAAAACAGGAAAATAATCCTGACCAGTATGGAATGGAAAAATAGAGAGAGAAACATACAGCTGTGGAATGAAGGGGATTCTCTAGTGTACATTTCTGTGATAATTTAGGCTTTCAGCGGCAGAGAGAAAACCAGCACAGTCCTAGAATAACATATAAAAACCAAAGAATAACCGTTAGAAATTGTCCTTGGACTAATTAGCGTCTGGAAGGTTTTTAATGGTATTTTAAAATCTTGATCAAAACCACTAAAAAGTCTCTGGATTTTTCACTTTTAAATTGCAGTTAATGTGTTCCTATAAAAATTGATTATTTTCTAGGGAGTTAAGATAAATAATGCAAATAAGACCAAACAAAGAATGCCAAAGGGATCACAGACAATCAGTAGCATTTTTAGTGCAAATTCTGTTTTGTTTTGCTCAGCTTGTGGAAAAAATTAACATATCAAGGCAAAGGGAGGGAGAGAGGGAGCAAGGAAAGGAGGAAAGAGGGAAGGTACATCTGTTCTTTCTCCATGCTGGTGACAGGATTTAACAGGTAAATTCTGACTGTACTCACTCTGGTCATGGCTGACCGAAAGCGGACACCTGCAGGTCACTCATTTGGAAGACGACCATGAGTTCATAACAAAGATCCAGAGCAGAGTAGGGTCACCATAAAGCTTTTTATCTTTTTGTTTTGTTTTATTTGGGTTTTTTTGTTTGGGTTTGTTTTTTTTGTTTTGTTTTGGTTTTTTTTGGGTTTTTTTTGGGTTTTCCAGATCAATATACCAGAATCCAAATTTAAAAGAAAACAAGGTACCAGAACTGCAATTTGATATAAATGAAGAGGTGATGTGGAGAGACACAAGAGGAATATAATAACCATGACTGTGAATTCAGAGTTTTTTATATCAGAGCAATTTCATGGGGGCAGCATAGGAACAAGAGAGTGTGATATCACAATAACTTCTGGTTCAAGGCTCTTTAGAAAGCAAGAATAAGATGAGGCCTCCCAGTATGGATCACACACCAACTCAGGATCACAGAATGGTTTGGATTAGAAGAGATCTTAAAAATCATCTGGTTCCAACCTCTTGCCAAGGGCAGGGACAACTTCCATGAGACCAGGTTGCTCCAAGCCCCTTCTAGCCTGGCTGTGAACACTTCTAGGCAAGGGTCAGCTCCATCTTCGCTGGGCAACCTGTGCCAGTGCCTCACTACCCTCAGTGAAGAATTTCTTCCTAATATCTAATCCAACCCTACTTGCAGTTTAAAGCCGTTCCTCCTTGTCCTGTTGCCACGTGCCCTTGTAAAGAGCAAAAAAATGTTCATCATTAAAGACATAAGAAACTCCCTCAAGGAATTGATTTTTATTTTAAAACAAGAATATTGGATTCTATTTCTAAGTCTAGGTCAAGCTTTGACAATAGAAAATAAAAGCGCAGAAAAGAAACTGTCACAGGATTAGCCACTGGATTGGGGTGTAGTTGGTGAGGCTCAAGTCTCATTGGTTACAAAGATGCCAGTCAAAGTCATGGCCCTCCTAAGAAGATGGTAGTGCTGAGGCGCTTGTAGTGGGACACGCAGGTCTTCTTGTGCATATGAAACATATATGTCACATGAAATATTCATATTTACATTATACACACGTATGTATTCTATTATATTAAATCTTTTATGTAATATATGACTACATTAAACATAGTAGTCCCTGTACTAAGAAAGAATAATGACAAGGCTGTTTTTTTATAAGCTCCTTTACTTCACAGGGGAGACAATGACTGCCAGTCGCCCAATGCACTGAAACACTTCATAGAGCAAGGAGCACCGCAACAGCAACGGGTGAGAGCAGTCCTCATCTGAGCACTGCCCAGCTCAAACCAGACTGGTGCACATCCCGTCTTGTGAACAAGGAAATCAAAACAGCTGCTTACCTCATCTTCTAGATTACACTTCTACAGACTGGAAGACAACTGAGAAATCAAAGGAAGAAAAAATCCAGAATCCTGAATGTTGTTATTTCAGCATCACTTTGCAGAGTGCTGTCTCACTTTAAAATTTGCAACAATCCCTGTTATTGCTGTATTGCATACAACTACTCCTTTCTGCTCTATTAGAGCATATTTCTCTGTTATGCAGCTGTCTAAAATCTGCTTCTGCTTTAAAGACAGATGCAAACAGCTGTTTAATGAATCTGTCATTTCCTTATCTTCTTCATTTCTGCAGGCTGATTATTTCTAAGTGCTGCACTGTCTTTTAGAGACAATTCTTGTAGGAAGAATAATTCACATTTTCTTCTGATTTCTAATATTTATGTCAACTTGGGGAAAATATCCTCTCAACATTAAATCTTTATAACTGAAAAAAACAAAGCGAGGGAATAAGTTGATGCATTAGACATTAAATCTGATGTGATGTTTTACAAGTTTGATCTCACAAGGAGCATGTTGTCAAAGAAAATTCTACAGCTTGTTCACATGCTCGTGAACTGAATGCCATTTCATTGCTTGATGGAAGTAATTTAGAATAATATGCTAAAATGCCATATATCATAGGCAAGCACTTTTCTCTGAGACCTACCACATAGAGTCTAGACTGATTTTTAAAAATACTGTCAGTTACTTGAGAACTCTAGTACTTCTCAAGTTGACACATTTTGAATGGCAGATTGAGGATAAGAGTGAAATACACTTAAATGTGAAGATAAAGGAAAAGCAGGGATAAAAAAAGCATGTAATTGTAGTGAAATTCAGGGAGTACCTAAAAATTATTCAGGACTACAAATTGCAATCAGGATGAGAACCATAAGAGGCTTACTAAGGCATGGCCAGGAAAGTTATATGCAAAAATCCTGTTTGAATTATATATGTGTTCACCATCTTTAAAAAAAAAAAAAAAAAAAGTATAGCTGAACAGTTTTAAGAAAGTATGTTACACTGCAAGAAAGTGATAAAGTTAATTTTCAGTTTAGGATTAGTTTTGAGGTCTTTTTCTCTTGAGAAAATGTGAGCCCAAGGTTTGAAATTGCATTTTACTGTAACTTGGACTCACAGTCGGTTCCCACCTTTAAGAATCATATTTGAATTATGAACTTTGAAGTAGAAACAAGCCAGGGAAAACAATATATAAGACTGGATCACAGAATCATAAAATGGTTTGGGTTGGAAGGTGTTAAGGAAACTCTCCTGTCTGACCATCCAGGAGCCACTCTGGCAGTCACACTTGCACCCCCTGAGCTGAGACTGAGGCCCCTTTGAGGCTACACACCCCACAGTCACACCGTGGTTCCTTACCATCTCGACCCCAGATTTCCCATAGTAAAACTCCAGATGTCCAGATCCTTAGAACAATTTAATCTTCGTGCAGTTACTAAATAAAATAACAGCTCAAGCTGACACCTCCCAGTAGAGACCGTGAATAAAGTAAATCCTGGGATTTTATCCTCTCAGTCAAAGCTCAGGAAAGGGTGGAGTCCTCAGCTGCTGCCGTGTCTCTGAGTGCGTGGTCACTCGGAGGGGCCACAGGTGCCCTTTGTTATGTGAAGCCTTGGCTGCCCATTGTCTTGGGCTTGGGCTCGGGCTCCTGCACCCCAGAGCTCAAACTGCAGCTTGAACTGCAGCTGCTCACCGAAGAACCTGCAATGAATGTGTTCGCCAATAAAAGAGATCTTTAAGGTCATGTAGTCCAGCCCTCCTACCATAGGCAGGGACATCAGCTAGGCTGCGTTGTTCAGAGCCTCGTCCAACGTGACCGTGAACATTTCCACGGGTGGGACATCCACCACCACTCTGAGATTCTTTCTGACTAAATAATCAGTGGTTTCCTGATTAGATGCAGCCTGGTTATTTTTTGAGTGACTGCAATCATATGTCATTGGGTGCAATCAGCTCATCATATGGATCAATGATTCATCAAAGTGATGCCTCTACCTCTAAGTGCTCTGGGGTTATAGATGTACTACTTGCCACCAGTGTGCCCTAGGTCACTCATTCCAGACTACTCATAAATTAATTTTTAAAAAATTCATTTTCCCACCTTTCCTATAATTCAGCTCATTTCCATATCAAGACATGGGCAAGCCCTGGTAAGACATATGCACCTGTTTTTGTATCACGAGTGCAGTCAGACCGCAGCAGAAGAGTTTCTCCTCTTCCAGCTTCTTCTCCCCTGTTGCCAAATCCTTTCCCTCCCTTGGCCAGTGTGCTCTTTTCTGATTTACGTGGGCTTTGCAGACTCTCAAGTACTAGTTCTAGCTCTAATATCAACACTTCTGATTTTTCTGCTACTTATCTTTCAAATGAATATTCCAGTCCTGCAATATAGCAATTGCTTGCAATCCCAGTGGAGATATTGAGATTACTCACAGGGAGGGGTTACAAGGGGATCTTATCTTCCCTGCCTTTTTATATGCAAACTTGAGGCCAATCTAATTTTCATATAGTCTTCCACCATTGGAAAAACAGAACTATGAAAATAATGTCTTAAATAGTGCAAAAAATTGAGGAAAAATTGTACATGTACACACTTGGGATACATTATTTGGAAACACATAAGGTAACTAGAAAACCCAAATATTTATCTTTTATTTTGTGACTGAAAATCTGTTTTGAGGAGACTAGGAGGGATGCTGTGAAATGATATACAGGTAGTGGCTAGGACAAAGAAAGATTCTAGGCCACAAGCTAGGGCTTGTTTGGCTTAAACATGGTCAGCTGCTTCTCATCAAAGCTGGAATTCCTTTATCTTAGCTTGCAGGTCTGTGAAGCACACATCTGAAGATAAAGTAATCCACTGTCCTGTTTACCTTGTAGTCAGTGGAAATGAGGTCACTTTCAGAATATGATCTGTATCACCTATTTTGGCCCCCTGTTTTGGATGAGATACTTTCAAAATGCTTATCCTTCTCCTTGCACTTTAAGACCAACCTGAGTGACCAGCTCCAATCCAACTGTCTGTAGGTTGTTCAGATGACTCCTGTTGCAGGTATCATACTGCAAAGCAATGTCCTGGTTCATGGTCTTCTACTAGGAAAGCACAGCTTGCAGTTTCCTAGACAAATTTATTTTAACTGACTGATATGGCAGTATCAGAGAATGAAATATAATCACTGCTCAGAAATATATATCTAATTTTATGAACATTTTTTTTAAAATTGCTCCCTGTATTTTCTGTTGTTCCAAGGTTTTAAAAATCCTATTCATATATTAAGTACCATCTTATATTCTTTAGCTCTTCAGGTTATTTTAAAATGAAATCTCTACATTTCTTATGGACGTAATAAGGGGTAAGGGGGAAGAGTTATTTATCACAGAGTTTTCTCTCAGAGCTTTTAAAATAACTGCATAGTACTTGGAATAATATTTTTACATGGTAAACTACAAATCAAAGAAAATATCAAAAGAAATTCCATACACAGAAATAAATGATGATAGAACTACAGCTAGTCAGTAAGACAGGACTTTATCCTCAGCTCATAATGAAGCACTTCCCCTGACATAATACAGCTCTAAGTATGAAATTGCATCATCATAGCAGACTCCTTAACCTCCTCCCAATTATTAAATGCCTCTTAAATTTTACTTATAAATGACTCACAGATTTTCTTTAGCAGTATTTTGTTGAACGTGATGAATAAAATGGTTTTTGCTTTATGACTTATCAGTATAAAATTTTCTGTATGTTTCATTAGGTTTGAGAAACCTTTGAAATTAAATTATTAATGAATGGAACTTAGGCTAACACAAGCTAGAAGAAGAAAAAATACATTTCACATGGTAAATTGAAGCAAAAGAAACATGTTGTGATGGAAAGTTAGGATTTGTGGCTAAGGTCTTTTTTTAGAGGCTCACATATATATTGATGCTCACTAACCTATAAGTGGTCTGGCCTATATTCTCAGTAGGTTTGTTTTCATCTCTACCATATATTTCTTGGAATTCAGAGAAGATTTGGGAATAGATAAATGGATAATCCTTGTCAGCTACCAAGGAAGAAATATACATTCAGACTTAGATATTATTCCAGCAGTTACAGCCCCACTCAGCCCTTAGTAGACTCTTTTTAGCTGAGAGCTTATTTCAAATAAGTAAAGAGACTAACAAAAATTACTTGGTTAAAAGGTAATATTTTAATTATTTTTCGTTCTGTTTTCATCAGTCAGAAGAAGTCTCTTACTAAAAATGTTCCTACTGGAAAATGGATGAGGTTTAGCTATTTGTTTGTAAATATGCTGCAATAAAAGTAAGGAAATTATATATTCAAGTCATTTGAAGATGATCACAGAATCACAGAATTGATGACATATCTAAAGAGTGAGAATTGCTCAGCAGGGGAGTTTCAGTAATACATCTATGAGTATCCCAAATAATATGTACAAAGGCTTTCAATGATAGACTACATTTATTGTTTTATTAGTCATTGTTTTTTGCATTAGAATTTTGTAACACTTTAGTTACTACTTCAGTATTTAAAATTTGGAATTTGTATTTGTGTGAATTTTTGTTGCCGTTTTTCATGATTATTGGTTTTATTTTTTTTGCAGGAGTGGGGGACATTTTAAAATAGGTCCTGTAAAAATCTCAATACAGAAACAAACTATATGTCTACACTCTGCCAGATTAGCACAACAACATATTTTAAACCGGAGTTACCGGGAAAATCTATAAAATTGTGGATTTAATATTTGCTTCTACTTCTACTTTGCTCTATAGACTCTGAAAGGTGATAAAAGCGTGACTTTGTGTCTATTAGATTTACATCAATTTAAGGGAGATTTTACCCCATTCAGGGTGACAAGACAGAGGTCAGTTGTATTTTGATTTACGAGAAATAAGCAAAAGCATGATCTGTCAGGTAGCTAAGACTAAATTGCAAGCATTGGGTGAAAGAGTTGCTTTGCATGACCTCAGGCTCCTGTCTGTGGGTTGTGTCTCTCCAATTCACAGCCCTTGCTCAAGATAATGCCTGGATACTGACAGTCCCAACATCTGTAAAATATTAGGCACTGCACAGCTTTGAAAAGGGGCACATCAGTAGCTCAAATCTCTCAACTACTAACTCAGGCGGTTAACCTAACTAACAAGGGAAGATGGTTACACCATGCTTTCCTTTACCTTTTTTTTTTTTTTTTTTTTTTTTTTTTTTTATTTTTACTCACACAAATTTTGGTAAGATCTTGGGTGAACAGTGCTCCAGCTTTTACAGTTCTGGAAAAGAAACTCTTTATCTTATTACTTCTAGTCGTCTTGAATCCAGTACTGTACTTTGTGTAGAACCAAGAGGCAGATTTTCACAGATTTTCACAGGTAGACACCTTTGTCTCGTGTGTTGTCAGTACCATGGTTTTAGCAAGTAAGCCCTGAGGCTTCTTCTACATTTTCTCCATGACGAACTGATACATCCTAATGGCTTGTCTCATCATCTCCCATCTGGTATATATTTTCTTGGCTAGTTGAGACAGCATGTGGTTTACTTTTGCACATGTTCTGTGTTCTTTTTATATCAATAATGACAGAGTGTCATAATAATAGAAATAAAAAATAACAGCAATTTGCCCAAAAGTGAGAGCACTGATCTCTTTACTAATAGACAGTGTTGGCTTAATATGCCTAAGACTTTCTGTGGTTTGGTCATGCTGACAGTGGTGGGGATTTTCCAGATGCAAAGGATTATGAAGTCTTGGACAGCACTGCCATTTCCTGCAGTTTTTACTAGAAAATTTACAGAGCTGGTGTCACTAAACAGCTCAGATCTCACAGTCACGTGAAAATCTAATCTTCCATTTCAAAAACTAGTTTCAGCTGTGGAGTATACATGTAACACCTTTTAGAGGCTGAATGATACAACTTAAGTTGGTTCTACAAAGTTTCTTCTATTTTTTTTACAATAGAAACCAAAAAAACCTGCCTGTAAAAATTACTGTTATTCTTTGTTCTTTCACCACCCAGATTCCCTGTAGTCACTACATTGGCTAAGACTTCTCATCCATGTTAGTTCCACATCCCAAGTTGGCACTATTCAGTGCTACAGTTAACTGGGCAGTGGTTTAATTTCTGACATCTACTAAAAAAGAAACACAAAAACATCCAACAAATAAAAGGCCCCAAAACAGTAATCCCATAAAATCTGTTTTCTTTAAAAATATTGGAGGTTTCATTCAATATATTGTAATTAAATTTTTTTACTTTCTGAAAGTCATGACCTCATGTTACCTTGAGTCACTAGGGGAAAACAAAAGGATAAAAGAAAAACTTTGTTAAAAATATGAATGATGGACTGAAAAAAATTAAAAAATGTTAATGTTCATCTTGCTAAAAAAATTTCCTCTGTATTTTTATTAGCTTGTACCTCTCACTCCAGAGGAAGAGGCAAGGAATCCTGAAGCCATATAGCTAGTTTTGGGTCTATTAGCCCTTAAAGCATGATGGCTCCTATTTTCCATAAGTTTTGAAGGCAGAATTGCATCTAGTGAACATTTTTTTTCTTCAGTCTTGGAAATATAAATAAAAAATTACAAACTGCTTGGCTAAACCCTCAAGTGCCAAGCAAGGATGGCAGCCACTACAAAGCAATATTTACAATACTAATGAGGCATCAATGACTAATAGCTCAAGGAAGCTTATTTAAGAGTCAGTTCACAGCAGGTAATGAATGATTATAACAAAAAGAATTGTGAACACTAAAATCAAAATTTAGTAGAAATTTCCTTACATTCATGTTTTGCAAACTGCTCAAGAAGTACGGTTATTATTTCTTTTTTTTAGTGTGAGAGTATGAGGGCTGCTTTTTGATTTTGTTTTGGGTTTGGGGTTTTTTTGCACTTGGTTTCTTGGGCATCCAGATTTGTCTAAACCAAAAAATCAGATCTTAATTTGGTGTTAAAATAGAGCACGTACGAATTATATCATGAAATGTCACTTGTGAAAACAGAACCATAATGGAAGAAGAATAGATTTTACTTCTTTTTTTCCTTTTTTTTTCAGGTTTTCAGAGGTTGAAGTTCATCTCTTAATTATAAAAAATTTCTTCCTCACATGCTCATAGTTAGTTCCTTCACTTTATATTTACAATTTCTTTTCGAGAAGTCATGCTAACATAGTCATGCCCGGGAAATAACAGCTAAAAGGAAGTATGCATAATGAACTTCCAGTCTCACAGTAGCTCAAGTGGAAATGTTTTTAGTCAGGATGTTTAAATAAGTTGAGAGGAGATTAAACTGGAAATAAATTTGACATTTTCAATAAAACCTTTCCAGATCCACTTTGGTATCTCTCAAACAGTTGAGATATTCTCTTCTTTTCCTTTCTTCCTACTATTTCTTTCACCAGTATTGCTGTAAAATAATATTTGATATGTGAGAAATAAACTATATTCTTTTGTGCTTGAGAATGAAGCCAGAAGAACATCCATGGAAACTAATACCTTATTAATCCACGTAGCAGATGCAGACAGGCTGAAATAGGAAACTTAATTCAGTCTCTTATTTTACCTTTCAAGGGATTAATATAAAATAGATCAAAACCCCCAAAAAACATAATATACCAAACCAAAAAGAACCTCAAGAACATCTTATCCAGAGATTTACAGTTTTAGATATGTGCAAGAGTTTATGAACTTTTTCTTGGACTTTTTTTGCCTTTATTTTTTTTTTTGGTTTTGAAGCTACTTTGACCGGTTCGACAATAAACCTAAGCAGAATTCTTCAGAGCAACCAGCCTTAGTTGATATTCTCTTTCAGACACACTAAAAACTATTATAATTCTATCTTTTAAGGAGTCAAGCTGTGAGCAATACAATTTTCAAAATGGGAAAGAAGAGTATGCAATGGTTATGGGCAATCTGTTCTTGTAACTTCTATAATCAGCCAAGATGATGAGCTATGGCCTTCCTCATTATAACAGAGAATGAGATTTACCTCTGTAAAAAGAAATGGCTACACTTAGCATTTATATAGCCTTTTATCTCTTAAAGCTCTTTAGAAATATTAACTAATTACAGGCTGAGAGGCAGTTTCGAAGCTTCCTGAAGAAACTACCATAACCTAAAATTCTATGAAGGGAAATAAAATTCCTACAGGGAAAAGAGTCCTGGAAATGCATCTCATTTATACTTAGAAAATTGCTTGAAGAAAAAAAAAAATTTCAACTGCATTAAAATCAATCCTGTTACAATAGTGTATTTAATGTTTTCAATTGCTCTGTGATCATTTCCAATTAAAATCTTTGGTCATGAAGGTATCAAAAGCATTACCTGACATGAGTAGCTTTACTGTAATTTAATTTGGTCACTTGGGATGTTTTTTTTCCCTAAGTCTATATTGCATTATTTATGTGTGAGCCATTTCATTTAGTGAAGACCTACAACTTAACTAGTAGAGCTTAAAGGTGTAACTGCTCTTGTAAATCATTGGTGTGGTTTAATACGCTAGATTGGATAATCCTTTCAAGCAGAAGTATTGAAGACAGAAGTAAAAATGTTGGGGTAATAACATGATAAAAATTTGCAAGGTTTTTAAGGTACTTGAGCTATTTTCCAGATGACAAATGGCATCTGTCAGAAATTTTTGAAACGATCATATGGAAATATCTTTTACAAGGAAATTCTGGGGTTGGAAGGAAATTTGTTGTGATTACTCTTTCTTTTACATGTAGGTTTATATGTCTTATCAGGTCTTTTATTCAGTAATATGTTCTATCTGCCTGCTAAGGGATTGTAATGAGGCAGCTGTCATTTCCCTTCTGTTTGTATAGTGGAGTGATATAAATCTTTTATTTTTTAAATTATTTATACCCTTATGCCTGTTTGAAAGCAGGCCAAAGAAATACCGCCTACATTTCTACTTCCTGCTCAACTCTCCCGCTACAGTACTCTCATATTTATAATAAAGATGTGTCTATGTGTAAATGAAAAAAAAAAAAAAATCCATTTTTTCGATAAGTAGACTTTTCAATCGTAGTCTTCTTCCTAGAGCTTTGACTGGCTGGAAATTTTGTACTAGAAGTAGGTTCTTCAAGTTTTTTACTAGATTCTGCACGTACTTCATGCTTAAATCCAGTATGGCTGTAGCTCACATGCCTGGGAATAGCAGTATTTATGGCTTAGGTCAAGCTAACATCCAGTAGAAGGAAGTAATTTTGTAACCTGACAGATGTCTTAATCATATATGTTGCTATATGAGAGAGCAGCATCTGTATCCAGAAACATTTCCAAGATATTAATTCATTGCAAGCCTGTGTCTTCAGCCAAAATAAACTATTATTTTTCTGAAATATCCTTTGCATGTCACATTAATCTCTCACTTGCTTAGATTCACCTAAATACTCTTTGCTTATGAATCAATCTCATTTTAGCGCTACTTCGTCTTGGCAATGATGGTAGGGTTGCACCTGGCAGAAGACTGGGAGTCACTTTGCCTTCTATGTATCCTCTGATATGTTTGTCCATGCGTCCAAGGAGATACTTGGTTCATTTTCATAAAGCCAGTGAAGGTCTAGATAACCTTAGATACCGCAAGAATGAAATTTATTAAACTTTAACATCAGCAGAAGCAACCACGCCAAAGTTAAACAAATCCCAATGTACAGTCTATTGGCCACTTTTCCTTGAATAAAGAAAAAAACCGCAATCATCAAAACCATAGTGTGTTAGTGATAAAATGTCAATATAATTGCTATCCACACAAAAGGAAGGAAAGGTCTTAAGAAATAAGGGAAGATATGTTTTTTCCCCTTTTACCTTATTTCTTAGATATGAGGTCTGGGCAGGAAGATTTACAAATTCTTGGATATTAGATGCTGACAGAGTTTCTGAACATCTTGCAGATGTTACTAGTTCATATGTTCTCAAAGATACTTACAAAATTAAACTCCCTTTTATCCACTCTAAGGTCTATTTCCAGAATTCTATAGATTATATCTCTGTGTAAATGGAAAATAAAAATAAGTGAACAGTGTAAAAAAAGCCCTTTAAACTTACAGATGGGTTACCTTATTGCAGGCCTATGGTTTTCATTTGTGTCATATAAACCTTCCTCAACAATTACTCCTCTACAGAAAAGGAAGTAGTTTTGTTTTATTTTGTTTTTTTTCTCTCAGAAAGGTTTAAATTTATCTTCAAGCCATTGACACATTTGCTCAGAGTTGAATCTACACCAAAGAAACACAACATAAGGATATGGAACAGCTGCACTAGGCTTTATTTTGTCTTGATTTAGTAATTGCAGCGGTCAAAAGTGCTACTGGAAACAAAAAAAAATACTGAATTGGACTGCAAGTTGCAGGGATTATCATAGCATGAAGCCTGACAGATGTTTCATCTCTTGGTCAGAAACAGATCTGTGGTCTTCAGTGTGAGAAACACTATGTTTTGGCACCAAGTAAGTGCTATTCCCATACTCTCGACAGCAAGCTGCACTGGCAGAGAGCTACAATGTGTTTTATCGTGCATTCTTTACCATTGCTCTTTATGCTAAAACACTTTATAGATCCCATGAAATGTTTATCCACTGTGAAAATTTGGGAAAAAATGTCTAAAAACTAAAAAATAAAATTAGCCAAACCCCATATTTGTCTCACAATTTTCCAGTTTGAACACAAAAGGACAAAATAATATATTTCTAAAGAATATATTTCTAAGAAAACATATAATATAAATTTTCTTCAGATTCAGAAAAACACAAAAAATATATGCATGCTGAAAATGAGGAAAAAGCCGTTATTTTCATTAGTTCCATGGTGCCATGAATATCATTAATTAAATGGTACAACTTTTTGACTGTAAGTAGCTGTTAATTAGTGGTTTCCAGTTTCTGGCAAAGCTCAAAGCCATTTCTCTTTATCTAATCTGCTTGTATGATATACAGGGAAAAGAGTAAAAATCAGAAGACAGTATGAGAATGAACAAGATATGCCATACAGATGACTTTCCCAATCCGATTTAACAACTTCTGTCATAATGTTAATCAGGCCATGTTAGTGCCACTGAAGATAATATCCTTGGGGGTGTTGAGTGTAGAATCCTCCTCCTTTTTCCAGTTTGTTCTTTGCACAGCCTTACTTTGACTTTGCTGAACACAAAAAAGAGAGCTAATCATCTGTAAAATACTTAAAATTCACTGTTATGTAGTCAGCGTCAGCTCTCCCAGGACTCAAAGCTGGTTTCACTGAAGTTGTGTGTTCTCTAATCTAAGATGACAGAGGACTTTTGGCATGATCCCTCATGACTCAACTCAGTGGGAGTTTCAGCACTGATTAAAATGGAACGGGATCCATGAAAGCGAGTTGGAAACTCACTTCAGTACATCTTTGCCTCTTTGGTTAGGAAACAATGCAATTAAAAACTGTACCTCCTTTTGTGAGGGCAGTTGTCCTGATTTAGGGTGGGTATGTTCACACCAGTACTGCCATAACAAAAGAAACTCTCACGAGTTCATGCCACATTATATTGAGTGTTCAATAAACACATAAAAAATAAACAAATCCAAACCCACACACCCGATGCCTGTCCTCAGGGCTTTACAGGATTTCCTCTCATGTTGTATGTTCTATTGTGCAATGTCTCCTGAACATTACTGATGTTAGAGATTGAGGGTATGGACACCTATGAGCGTTCCCAACCTACAAATGCCTACATTTAATTTTCTTTTTCCACTGGTGCTAGGAGCAAAGCTTATCATGACTTGAACAATGAAAACCTACAGAAAAAGCTGCCAGGAAAATCAATTTAAATCCCCAAAGTCTGAACAGACTACAACACACAGAAAAGGAAAGAAAAAAGGAGAAAAATAAAGAGGTCTTAGTCTGGTTTATTCTATCTGTTTGATAATCCTGCTATCCAGGTACAATATTCTTCACACAGTATCAAAAACCTACTGATTATTGGTGAGATTGGTGTTTTACAGAAATAACACAATCCAACCCTGCCACGTGGGTGTGCTGCTGCAATAATCTGTTTCCAAACAACACACTTCAGTGAACAGCTTCTGTAAAGATTAAACTACTCTTTCTGTTCCCATCCAATTTTTCTTCTTCCTTATGTTTGTTATGTCATGCTATGTTCTGTTATGTACTGTTATGTTGTTATGTTATATTATTTTCTATGCCTGTAGCCCTTAAGGGATGTATAATGAAAATAGCAGCACAAATGAGAAAGCAGAAAATACAAAGCAGTGAGCATAGATTTAGGTAAAGTGACAGCTGCCATTAGAGATAAGGTAATTCTTCTAAAAGGCTCCAGCAGAGGTTTAAAAGCTAGCCCACACTGCCAAGCTGCCAAAGAAAGAAAAGGGCTTGTTTCCAGGTATTTTTTTAAGTGGGTTTTTTTTTGGTTTTTTTTTTTTTTTTTTTTTGTGGTGGGAAGATTAGTGAAATTCACAAAAAATTTATACTCATCTTTCACTTACACCTTCCTACAAATAGCTGGGGGAGGGAGGAAACAAAAAAATCCTCTTTTACTTTAAGCAATATAGTTTCCTTTTCCTACAGATCCTCCAAGCCCAACTTGCTCCTGCCTTTTATTGTCATGCTCCACAGAAAAAGAAAGCACAAGGAAAAAATGTGCCCAAACATGGTGAACTTTAAAATACACATTCAGCTTTTTGTGAACATCAGTAACAAAGTGACGAGAGTCATTCAAGCTCCATCTAAACATAAAGAAATGGTATTAAAGTAAGCTAGGAATGGGGAGAAGTTAGGGAAGATGTCATCAAAATTTCAGGAATCACTCAGCTGGCTGAACCTATCTTGTGCCCCACAGGGACTCTTATTGTGTTAGAATCATGCTCCGTGGGCACTGACAACTTTCACTGGGGATTAGAGCTTGTCTATGTATTTCTTTGAATATGTTTTTTGCAGTGAGATATTATCACTGACAATCCTTGAACCTGTCACAATTTTATGTTAATAAAGAGCGTTATTGCATAAACTGTTGGTGTGACTCCTTCACAGGTGCTAGCCACTGCTGGCAGTGGGTAACATACTAGAAAAAAGTGGGGAGACCCACTGAGGGGTCATAAAGTGGGGACACCCACTGAGCGGTCCCCCTTATGCTGTTGCTCTGTGTCCCTGAACAAGTCAGTCAAGCTGCCCTCCAATCCAGAGGACCCTTCAGTGAAGGGTCTCCATAACCGGATGCTGATGGGTTGATGGCACAAAAGGGTCTCGTCTTTCCTGTGGGCTGACAGAATAATCAAACACTAGGGCTTTGAGGAAATCTCCCTTTTTCACGTGACACATCCTTAACAGGGATTAATAGCCTAGAACTATAAGCTGCAGCAGATAAATATGAAGAAAATAACGAACTGATTAAGTAAATCAGAGCTGATCTACCTATCAGTGTAATTGGGTTGGATTTTCACTTGAAAGGCGGAAAGTTTAAGCAGCCACCTTAAAAGACCAAATTACCTTGGAATAATAATTACTATGAATGCTTCAAACACAATGAAATCCAGCTTTGATCCGATTTGAATGCTGTGAAGTTTGATAGGAAGGAGCAATTAATACACACTCTAAGGGGCAAACTCGAGGCAATGAAGATGACTGTGCTGCCTGAAATCCTCTTAATTTTAAATCCCTATATATTGTTACCTCATAAAGATCTTGGTTATGTTTTGTTGATTCTTTTTTCCTATGTTTTTCAAGTATTAGACATTTTAATATACTCTTAGCTTTTATTTGTGCTCTAATATACTTATGACAATGATGTTCATGTGCTTCATCTCCCCATCATGGATTGATGCCTTATCGGGCTACCTAGAAATAGAGACCAGACAGGAGTAAGGGAATAAAGGTAAATATTTATTTGAAAGGCCTTCAAAGGGACACCCTGGGGAGCCAAAGGCTACATCCAAGATGGACCCCAAGATGGACGACGAGTCACAAGTTCTTCACACTTTTATAGGTTTGGTTCATTTGCATATCAGCATAAATTTACCAATTAAAACTTTAGCTAATGATGTCATTTCTTCAATTTCTCCACCTCTCCAGAGGCCCTAGTTTACACCTTTGGGGCCTAGGACAGCCTAGGTGTCCTTGAACAACAAGCTCAGGGAGGCTTTGTTATGTCTATCTGGCATAAGAGAGCAGCAATTAACAGGCCACAAGAAACTTGAGAGTTGCACACTAGGCAGTACAGGATTGAAAAATATAAAAGCTAGAACCTAAGGCATCAGGATGAATGCCATAACTGAAATTAATGTGGTTTTTGTAATTTTTTAATACAGACTTGACTTACAAGAAATCTGTCTGCATGTGACCATGTGGTATCTCATCCACAGAGAGAACTAACCTGGAGTTCTCCTCAGATGTAAATTTTGACCCATTAGCCAACTAAGCACATCCTTTGCATATTCCATGCAGTGTTGGCCAAGGCAGCTATCACATACACCTATACACACACTCAGAGGGATAGATGACTTAAAAACAATTGTAAAAGGTCATTTTTCGGGGGGTGTAAACAAAAAAACAAAATTCAAGGAAACCAAGCTCTTAACTGAAGAGACCAAATTAGTTGTCTTGCACTTCAGCAAATTAGCCACTCTACTGCAGTCATTGGAGTAGTTTTCAAGTGGGCAAACACCTGGCTGACACATTTGGAAGGCAAATTTAACCATATATAGCTATCACCTCTCTAAATCCAAGAAAAAACCCAAGCATTTTCACTTTTTTTTCTTTTTTTCTTTAATAGCTGAGTATACTCCTGAAATAACCTGTATGCCTACCTTAATCTGTCTAATGATTCATCTAATGTCAGAATCACCACATTATGGTAGAAGGTTGTGCTTAAAAGAATTTTATATCAAAATATAAAAAATATTTACGTGTGCCTTATATATAGAACATTAATATTCTATATTAAATAATATAGATATGTATACATGTATGTATGTATGATTTAATCTGATTCTTAAAATTACAGCTCAAAATCATGCATTTGGTGATAAGACAGTCTCTTTTTTCAAACTTTATAGAAATTTAGAAGATTAAAAAAAGCTGCTATGGGCAATATCATCTGCTGAGACACATGATTAGACATCTGACAGGCTTGAACTGGAATAGTATCACCAGGCAACCAAACCTATTAACCTTTTTCCAGCAGCTGGCTAAATCTAAACAGCTCAGCAGTATCAATTTATACATTTGTACAGTCCTCAATGAAATGGAAGTAGAGTGATTCAAAAGGAGAATCATGTGCTGATCTACAATGGAATATTAATAGCCAAGCTCGCGAGAAAATTGTGCAGAAATACCAGCACGACTCTCCTGAATTAGGAATTTGAAGATAATTAAGCCAAAAATAGTATTTACATATTGTTGGGCATCCTCTCAGATGACATGAGTGTGTATAGATGATGGTAGTATGACAAAGAAAGAAGAGATTTAACCAGATGTTTCAGGAATGGAAATACGAAATAGGTAAGAAACTAAGCCAGTGTAACTATATATAAAAAATGTGGAGTTAAGAAGTTTTAGACCATTAGATTTAATGACATAGGTATAAACACTTTTAAAAGGCTTTACATACTACAGTGACATGACTATACTCAAGGAAAAGGGTGAGTCACGTGTTAAAGGACAAAACCTGGCCCAAATTTTTATATTACTCTTGTGCCACACCACATGTGCAAAGGGAAATACCAGTGAAATGAAGGGAAAATCACATGAATTCAAAATTGAAGAGTGGTTTAATACTAAGCTTTTTTTTTCCTGCATACAATTAACTGCTGAAAAGAGGCAAATATATAAATGGTTTTGCTTTCCTTCCTTTTCTAATTTTTCCTTTTCCATTCCTTTTTTCATTAGTTGCATATCCCTCTGAAGATAAATTATAAAGTTGAATAAATCCCACAGAGAGAAAACAATAGCCTTACTCACAATGTCAGTCAAACTACTCATGTTTCTGGTATTTTTGAGCAAATTTTTTTTTGTTGTTTTCTTTTCTTTTTTTTTTTTTTTTTAATATATATGACAGGTGATGATTAGCTTTGATTATTATTTGTATTCTTTGCTGTTAGCAACTGTCAGGCTTCTTATTCTTGGTATGGATGACCGCAAATATATAGAAAAGACCTATGAAATCAGTTTTTGAAGTCTGAAGAACAAGAGATCTGCATGTGGCACTCACACTTGCAGATGTCTGAATAGAGAAATCAATATTTTTCAAAATGTGAGTATGCTGATATGCAAAGCTGAGCAGCCACTATGTTTACCACTGAGTGAGAACTTTCTACCTTTCCACCCCAGTGCCAGGACACCAGCCCAATTTTTTTTTTTACTCTTGAGCAGCCATGAGTACTGCAACAAAATACTGTTGTTTAACTCTGCAAACTGCAACGTCTAGAAGACAAGAACACTGTAAAGAGTCAATCTGAGCCTTAGTTCCTTCAGAAAGAAAAACCTGGGGAAAAGCATCAGGACAAAATGATGGCTTGGGGAAGATAAATTCCCTTCCTGCTGTCTTACTGCTCACAGAAAAATAATGAGAGATAGTGCTCCTGTTGTAGCAAGTCTGTTGCATGTTAACAGATGTGGTGTCACTAAGAACTGCAGTTTGTTCAGCCTGGAGAAGAGAAGGCTTCAGGAAGACCTCCTATCAAACTGCCAGTTCCTAAAGGGGACCTACAAGGTTGCTTGAGAGGGGCCTTTCACAAGGACACATAGTGGTAACACAAGAAATGGCCATAAGCTGGAGGAGGCTAGGTTTACATTAGACGTTAGGAAGAAATTCTTTGCCCAGAGAAGCTGTGGCCGCCCCATCTCTGGAAGTGTTTGAGGCCGTGTTAGAAGAGGCTTGGAGCAGCCTGGTCTAGTGGAAGGTGTCCCTGCCCATGACAGGGCAATTGGAACTAGATGGTCTTTAAAGTCCCTTCCAAACCAAACCGCTCTGTGATTCTCTGGTTCTAAGCAGCGCAGAGACGACAGAGCTGCTCTTTGTTGTACAGCTGGTGAAATCCATACTCTGTCTTGCCAGTAATGTCCTTCAGTACCACTGTGCACACTGTGCCTCTGTCGTGTCCACTTTCACTATGGGCAGCAATGTAGTTACACTGATGGGTTAAAGGTGCAGAGATGCTCCGGCCAGCTCTGCCCGTTCCAGTGCTTCAAGAATATTTGCGTGAAAGCAGCAGTGTTAGGTGCAGTACTGAAGCTGTCCTAGGTTACAAATCTGCTATATTACATATTCAGGATACAGATCAGTATTTTTACACACACTGACAGTAAGAAAACTAAGTATGAATTTAAGGTCTAAACATTATGTATTATAATACACAAACATCAGATTTAGATTAGCAATAACTTGGCAGCTTTATTGATGTTTATTGCTTCAGGTGAAAATGGACAATCACATTTTACCTTTCCTATATACTTTCAAAGCTGAATACTTACAACAGATCTAGCAAGCAGCTTAGACATATGTGTTCACATTTGCTCTAATGACTCCCATAAGTGACCTTGTACAAGTGGTGTATATGAGGTCCTACAGCAAATCAAAACCAATATCAGATGTCAGGTATTTTCTGTCACTGTTCCCACATCTAACCTAGTAGATCACTGTGACCTTAGACAAGTCATTTAATCTCTATTTCATGTTCACACTTTAATAGACCTGAATGAAACTGCAGTGAAATAGAAAATAGTTTGCTATTATTCTGAAATATTCCTGCATTAAAAACATTTAACATAATGATGCCATAAAAGAACTGATGTAGGACTGCTGCAAAGCTGAAACACAGATTTTTGTGATCACTTTGCCTATAGTAGATGATACCTTGAGGGTGCTTCCTGTTTATGAGGTGATAACCATTTCCTAAGCCGTATAACTTTCAGGTTTATTATGCAAGGACACAAATATTCCAGCGTTAACAGCAAGAGCTCTTAAGGCATTATATAAAAAATTGGTTCTTCTTTTCATAATCAGTCATACCCTTCTTGATTCTAGCATCACTGCAACAGACACTGTGTCCCTGTTGTTCAGACACATTAAGCAATACAGACAGAAACAGATTTTATTTTGCTTTTGATCTAAGAAGTCCATTGAACAAGATGCACAGTGTTACAGCACACACAATGTTTGCTGGCAGAAGAAAACCTGTGAATAAAGACATGTATTATTGAATACAGGCATACTCTATTCCTGAAATAAAAGAGTCTGATCCTTTAACGATGTGAGGGATATTTGCAAAAAAACAACTTTTATGCAGCCTAAGTGGGTAGGACTGATCACAAATTTCCACTTCAAATTTGAGTATAATTTATTGTATGATGAGTCAAAGTTACATTTAATGTTTAAAAAATAATCCTATATTGTGGAGACCATGATGATTTTGGTCTGGAGAAAAAGATGTCTTCCAGAGAACAACCCTGATTTACCTTTGCAATGTGAACACACTAAAGCATTCAACTCTTTCCCGTGGCCAGTGCTTTTTCTGCTGAGACCAGGGAAGTAAGAAAAACCTTCAGTATGATAGGAGAAAAGAAAGAATTCCAAACAAAGGTGTCATAGGAAAATTTTCACTTGTGTAGTTTTAAAAAGACAGTTTGTACACTGTCAAACTGGTTTTTTTCTGTCAAAAAAAGATTAAAAGTGAGGTGACTTCAGAAGTTCCATGGAAAAGAATGTTTTAATCAGTCTTTTCCTTTATTTATTTAGCTGCCTTCCAGGAAATATGTCTGTAATACACATAATTTCAGTGTACCTGTTTATTCTTTTTCAAAAAGTATCTTACTGTTCAGTATCCGGTGGGAACACTGAAACCAACTTGCTGGACACTGGCAATGTTGAATACATCTTTACTGGACTTCAGAAAAAGTACCTGAAAATATCACAGAATATTTGTTATGGCTCCTGGTAGGAAATTCTGAAGGATGAGGACTCACGAGGTGACATCGTCTTATGTCCTCTACTGTCTTTCTACCCACAGAATGGTCTAAACAGGAGACTCTTACATGTCTTGTAAAGAGATTGGATGTCAAATGCCATTCTTATTTTGGAGGCTCTGCTGTAGTACTCATTTAGACAAGCACAATATAAGATACAGAGCTCAGCTGCAGCCTGTCAGTTCGTTTTAGTACTTAATGTCAAGAGCTCATGCAGTGTTTTTCATGTCTAGTACCATGCATAATTATTCAGGCTTTCACTGTGTCTATAATATAGAAAAAAAATAAATTTCTCTCTCCTTCACCATAGTACTGCAGAATCACAGGATGGTTTGGGTTGAAAGGGACCTTAAAGATCACCTAGTTCCAACCCCCATATCATGTGCAGGGACACCTTCCACTGGACCAGCTTGCTCAGAGTCCCACCTAACCTAACCACCCTCTGGGGATGGGATATCCACAACTGCTCTGGACAATATGCATGCATTGCAGTATTTAAGTTACATCAGTCCACAAAACATTTTTTTTTCCTTCCTTCCTTCTCTGAGAACACAGGAGTTAATGTTTAATCTTCTCACCTTTTTAAGTTGAAGGACATGAAAATTTGATATTTGTTCCCATGGTAGGCTTCCTTCTCAGCATGCAATAATGTGAAACCAAACACTCATTTGATTTTAAATCCACTCGGAGGATTTGCAAAAATAATTCCCCCCAGCAAATGTATGGAAAGCTCAAGATGACTTAAATTGAAACCTAAATTATTCTCTGTTAACATTAGATTTCCCTTAAGAAATACATCTGCCAGGTTAGCCTCTGTGTGTGGGGAATGAGGCCTGAGGAGACCAGCAGCAACAGTCACACTCAGCTGCGGTGGATGCTCTGCTCCTGCACTTCCTAAGCAGACTGTCAAGACACCTCAGCATCAGACATGGAATCTGAATCTAAGGCAGTCAGGTAAATTTCTATTCCAATTGTCAACGCCAACACAGAAAAAAGAAAAAAAAAAAAAAAGACATAAAGATATTCATATAATAGAACAGAACCATGGGATGGTTTGGGTTGGAAGGGACATTAAAGATCACTTAGTTCTACCCCCTGCCATGGGCAGAGGTGACACTCTCTAGACCAAGTAGCTCAGGGTCCCATCCAACCTTGCCTCCAACATTTTCAGGGATATGCCATTACAACATGAACTGGTCCTGATAAAATATGAACTTATCCCTCTGACCATCTGGTTTATGTTTCAAATTTTCTGGCAAGCCTGAAAGAAAGACTAGTGTTCCAAGTTCCCTATATAGAAATTTGATACTTTATGTACTAAAATAACTTAAAATAAGAAGGAAGGATTTTAAATCCTGAAAGTTTCTGACACAAGACATCTGAGTTCTGTCTCATCCAGCTCTGAGTACCATTACACTAAAAGGAACAAGGGCAAAATATTCTTGATTTCTAGCACCCAATCTGGGAATTTTCTTGCAGAGAAATCTAGAGATATTTATACCGTGCCTGGCAAGACAGGTGCCTGTTTTTGCGAGCTGGATTAATGAAGAAGACAGAGAGAAAGGAGAAATCTTCATAGAGAGTTAAATAACCCTCATGCTAACATTCTAAATTATATTCTAACCTGGACAAGAGGATAAAATAAGATAGACTTAACAAATCCACAGAAATAAGGTGGAATTATCTTATGTAATGAACTTATGACTAATGTAGAAAGTTTTAAGGTGTGATTCATCTAATCATTGTATATGCATGTTTACAACAGGTCAGAAAAATTCCCCTAAAGAACCTAGTTTTCTCCAGAAATTATGTATACAACCTAACAGGATTACTGCAGATGTAATAATCTCCAGGAAATATAATGAAGACCACCAATGGTATCTGCACTGTAAAATGATTTACAGGTTTGGTTTACAGGTATTTGGGAAATCTGTTTCTTCACTTTCCAACAGTTTTACTAGATCCTTTAAGATAAATTTTATTTATAGATTCATGGGCTAAAACTCCTCAAACTTCTAAATAAAATATAGTTGGGCTTGTGAATGAAAAATAAGTATCAATTACTTCACAAAACTAAAGGAGATTCATTTAAAATAAGAAAATACCTGTCTAAGTTATGAGAGGACGTGGATGACATGACCGAGTACCATGAAAAGAAGACAAAAATATACTTCCTAGCTTCAATTGCAAGGACTCTAAAGACACATTAAGGAAATATGAAAGAGTGTGCTGTTAGTTTCAGAATAGCCACGATAGAGAAAAACAAAAGTATGCAAAATAATTAGTCACTTAAAGAAATTGAATATGGCTTTTTTTCTTTCTTTTTTTTTTTTTTTCCCCCTTAGTAACAAAAAATAACACTCCAGGTCATGTTCAGGTGAACACTAGCATTAGACAATAACCATAACCACTGATACTTTTTGACTATCCTGGATGTAGCATGGATCATTCTTATTTTCCTGTTCCTTTCTTTCCTCACGCATTAGGAATCCCAATGAGAACTGCTGGGTATATCAAGAATATATTTACCCAATATATTCACCCAGGCTGTAGCAGGAAGGTGATTATAAATCAAAGTATCTTCTGGCAAGTCAGAACACACTTTGGCAAAAGAAATAAAGGAAGTCCTAATGCTGCAAAAGGAAACAGATTTGTACGTTGCTGTGACACCAGAGAAATCAACTGCCTATAGATATTGCAGTATCACACAGCAGTCAAAGAAGCTCAGTGGCTGGATTAACCTTGACCCAGGTTAGTCTGGGTTAACCTCAGCTGCAGCAGATTCTAAGCCTCCAGATTCTTCTTGAAACACCACTGCTGCTGTCGGGGTGTTACAAGTGAATATTGGTGAGACGTATTTCTAAGGAAACACCAGTAGAAGGCCCTCTGATTGCTGGCAGAGGGCTCCCAACTCCTCCTGACTTGCACACAGGCAGCAAGACTATGATTAACAGTTTGCTTTCCCCAGAATGCCCCTCTGGCTCAGCAGGCTAAGACCTGACCCTTCTGACAACTGGTGTTCACAAAAGTGAGCATAGAATTGGGATTTCTTTGCCAACTCCTTCCCTCACCTCGATACAAGTCAGAGCCACGGTAAGCACAAAGTCACAGCTCTGAATCTGTATCTTGTGGTGTTTCAGGCAAGATTTTTCTGCCCGAAGGCCAGTTGTGTCAGCAGGATCAGTATATTGGGATAGTGCTGCTATTGGAAAGTCAGCCTTATTCCTGGCAAGCTTGAAGCATGTGGAAAGGTGTTCTTGTAGGGAGCTGCAGATGTATTTATTGGTAGTTCAAAGCTTGAGTGCTAATTCTTCATATCTGGTGTACAGATCTACAAGCTGAAGAGCTGACGGGGTGTTCCATACAGTTAGGGAAGAGATGCAAATATTTTAGGGTTCCTAAAAGTGATCAAATGAACTATGCAGAGGAAATGCTTCTTTGCTTCTACTTTGTACATGGAGCTAAAGCTGACCACATTGCAGAGGTCTAAAATATTACTGCATATATCTCCCATCAGCAGTTTTTGAAAGCAGGGGTCCAGATTTTTTTTCTTAAATGAATTGAAAATATAAACCTGGCACTACTACTTACATTACTTTGTTTTCTTTCTAGTGGGCTTTATTTTCTGAAATGCTCTTTCAAATGAATTTATGTCATCAGTTCTTTAAAGTAAACATAATGTTTGTGGAAATTATTCATTGTTAATGCAACACATGTATATGATCATTCTTTTGTTTAAATTAGATTTCAAATTATTTGTTAACAGAGAAATTGCACAATATTACTGGCTAGCCACCTTAAACAACACAAGTTTCTGCTTCAAGGGACAAAAGCATAGGCAGTCAAAGTCAAGACAGCAGAGAAGATGGATATTTTCCTCCAAAACAGGGCCAAAGGAAAATATATAAGCACTAGTTAATGTACTACTGATTAATATTAGGACTTGTTTTGAATTTGTGCTGAAACCATGTGTATTGGATTTGTGTAGCAGGTTTTTGGTAGGAGAGGGACTACAAAGGGTGGCTGCTGTAAGAAGCTGCCAGAAACTTCCTCTGTGTTTGATGCAGCCAATGCCAGATGGTTCCAAGAGAGACCCTCTGCTGTCCAAGGCCTGGTTCAACAGTGGCCGCAGTAGTGCCTTGGGGATAGCATATTAAAGTCAAATATCAGAAGCATTCAGTAGAAAGAAGCAGGGACAGGTTGCTCAGGACAAATAGTCTGATCAAGTGTGCGTGGGTGGGGTTAGGAAAATTTGGTGAGAGACTTTCAGGGCAACAAGCAGGGCTTTGTAGGAATTTCAGGAACAAAGGGAAAAGGAATGAAATATACGCCCACTGCTGAATATGACCCTGGGCGTGGTGGCAAAGGACAGAAAAAAATCCGGTGTACTCAATGTCTTCTTGTTGCTAAGGCTTGCCTCAGAGGTCCCAGGTCTCAGATAAGTAGAAAAGTCTGGAGCACAGAAGACTTAACCAAAAGATATGGAGCACTTGAAAAACGGATCATATTCAAGTTCATGGGATCCGATGAGATGCATCCATGAGTACTGAGGGTCAATATCATTACAAGGGCACTCTAGACTTTCTTTGTTGAGGTGGCAGTCAGGAGTTCCTGAGGATGGAAAAAAGCAAATATATCTGGAGAGCAGTTTCAAACCAGAAGTGATTTATGATGTTGAATCCTAATCCATTCCACAGTCCCAGGCAGCTATGAATTTGCAAAAGGCTGAGAGGGCATTTCAAAAATTTTGAGCGTCTCTTTTGACTTGACTCAGTATATTTTGTGGAGATATTCCTAATCACTTCTGAAGCTTTGTTTAGAAAGAGAGCAAAAGACCCAGGGAAGTTCCCACACTGATCATAATCAAGCTGCTTTCCCAATGTGGTTCAAAGCCAGAAAAAAAGGAGAACATATCATGTGACATACACAAAACAATCTACACTTCTTGGTGCCTGGAAGCTACAAAAATGATTGTAGTCACCAGGTATTTTCACGGTTCAGAAGCTGTAACAGGCTGGAACAGCTTCCTTTTATTGAGAAAACTAGTCAACTTCATAAGATTGCTCCCATAAATAAAGCAAATAAATTGGTGGATTTTCACAGCTTTTGACAGGGAATAAGAAAATCATAAATATTTGCCTTGAGAAACTGTATTTTTGTATTTATATTAAAGATGCTTGTTGCCCCACCCTTTTTTTCCCCCTAGAAACCAATTTTCTTCTGTTAATCACAAAATATATTGCCAAAAGCACTGCTAAAGGCTGGTTCCTTATATATGTTCAAACTTACTTGAAAAAAGGCCGTATTTAGTGATTTTTTCTTATTATTCTTGAGTTTGTCCTACGTGTTATGGTGCATGACACTAAAACATCACATTTCTTTTAAGTTTGAATTACAATTCAGAAAATATGTTCAACATATTTTAGTACCATAGCCTTGTAAAAGAAAAAAAAAAAAAAAAAAAAAAAAAAAAAAAAAAAAAAAAAAAAAAAAAAAAAAAAAAAAAAAAAAAAAAAAAAAAAGAAAAGCAGTCTATTTCTATTTCCAATACATCAAAGAAAAAACAAGGGGCAGTGTAGAAGTGAGCAACTAACAACCTAAAAACTTAATCTGGACCTGGTCATAAATAAATATTTAGCATGTCTGGTTTCCTTCTAATAGAAATAAACATTGCATAATAAAACATGAAAATTTACCTGGTACAAAGCTCATTTATTACATAAGTGACATTAACATATACTTTACTTCTCCCACCTTCTGCCTTCGATTTAAAGGGAAACAGAGGTGAATGAATGAGGCAAAGAAAATGCAGCATGTATCAGTTTATATTCTTATGTGTGCAATTAACGAATTACTGAGAAAATAACTCTCCTTATTTATATAAGAATATTTAGAGAATAAGAAACCATCATGACCAAGGATGGAAGACGGTACCTTCTAGTTGCCAAACAAGAAATAATACCAGCATACTTTTTTTCTGCATAAAGTCGTCTCTGAAGTTTCTCTTATGAAGCACCTGTCAGAGCCCATTTTCTGGCATGCAGTTCACTTGGCATTTTGAATACAAGGTTTTTCTACTATCACTAACTATATAACCTTCTGTACTGAAAATATGTTCTTTTCACACAATTGAACTTCATTGTTACCAAGACTTACTGTATAGTCTTACATAACAAAAGATTATTTCAGTTAATGGTAGTCAAGTCTTGGCTCCACTGAATGAAGAATCCTTAATTCCTATTTACTTAGAGTGTTAGATATTTTCAGCTGGACATTTAGAAATATAAGCCGTTCTTAACTCAGAAATCATATTTGGATCATAAAATAGTGTTTTGAAAGCACGTAAAAAGAATGATAAATCCTCTGTTCAGCTGATTGTGTTGCATAAAACAGGTCACTCAAAGCCATAAAATTATGGGATGTAAACATGCTGCGACACTAAAGAAGTCCTGTATTCCACCAAGCTGGCAATTTTAGCTCATGCCATAAATTCTCCAGAGTAGCAAAATCAATTTCAGGTTGTTGATTCTGCATATCTGCCATTGTAATCATCTACTGATTGATATTTTCTTTCCCCTGAGACTTTCCTGGAGTTTCATTTCCAAGATCAAGTATTTTTTTGAGGTTATTTAGCTGGCAGTTCTATTTGTCTTATTTGGAAAAACTTTTTTTTCCCAGTTTCTGTAAGATGATATTTATTTCAGCATCTATTGTCTCAGTAGAAACATTCCTTTTTGGTTATTTGACAGATTGCTCTGTGATAAGAGCAGTGGGTATGGGTAACAACTGACAGCTTATGCACCAGAATAAAATACCATGGAGTGTAATACAGGTTATTGGACAAGGCAATTTAGAAATTCTGCAATTAGTAGCAATAAAGAACACTTGGACAGACTAGATAGAGTCCAAACAACAATTTTTCCAGCAGACCTCTCCATTCACACTAACAGATTATACCAAAGCCTTTGAGTCTTGTGCAGGTGTTGGCTGGGATAGAGTTAATTTTCTTTATCTAGTACTGGGCTGTGTTTTGGATTTGTGTTGAAAACAGTGTTGATAACACAGGCATGTTTTCATTACTGCTGAGCAGTGTCAAGGCCTTTGCTGCTCCTCACTCCATCCCTCCAGCAAGGGGGCTGGGGGTGCAAATATAGCTGGGAGAGGACACAGCTGGGACAACTGACCCTGACTGACCCAAGGAATATTTCAGATCATATGGCATCATGCAAAGCATATAAAGGCATGGTAAGAAGTAGAAAGGAGAAGGAGACATTCAGAGTGATGGTGTTTATCTTTCCAGATCACCATTACATGTGATGGAAACCTGCTTTCCTGGGGATGGCTGAATACCTGTATGCTGGTGGGAATTGGGAAATGAATCCCTTGTTTTCCTCTGCTTGTGCATGTCTCTATCTCAACCTATGAGTTTTCTCGCTTTTATTTTGCCAGTTCTCTCCTCTCTCCCCATTTGCAGGGAGTGAGCGAGAAACTCTGTGGGACTGGATTGCCACTTGAGCTTAAACTACAACAATCTCCATTAAAATATCTTGTAATTTTAAATTTAACCTGAATTTTCTATTTCAAACTTTTCTTCTTATTTCAATACTATTTCCTACCAACTTCTTTTGTCACTTAGATCAGCAGCAGTCTTGTCTACATTAATAGCAGTTGAGGATGAAAGTTTTGAAATGTGTCTGAGGAAAAAAAAGAAAAGGGAAAGGATTTTATAAAACTGAAAACCATTATAAAACATTATGAAGAAAACTATGAATCAGAATAGGTATCTTTAATTCAATCACAGGCATTAAAAGATAATCAGACAGAAAATCCAGCCTGATTTTTAACTGGGCAGCTGCAGATCTTTCTATGGAAAAGGCAGGATCACACTTTTAATTCCTAACAATAGACCTGGCTGTGTGGTTAAGATTTCAAATTGCCTTTTTCTCTTTTGATGTCAATGGAAGCCTTGGGGGGAGAAAAAATAATAAGAAAAGGTAAAATATGGCATTTGCTCTTTTTCAATTGTTTAATTGATCTCAGTGCTAGGAAAGACCTTCATGGTTCTTCAGCCTGTTTGCTTGAAGAACACAGATTATGGAATTTCATGCGCTAAATTGAGACTAGCAATTCGACAGTGTTTTCTGTTGTTATCTTCTTTTATTCATGGCTCTTTTCACGTCTTCTCTAATTCTCTCTTTCCTCCCGTCTGCTACCCCCGTGACTTCTCATTCCTTCTACTTATTTCATTACTTCAGACAGACACTACACTAAATAAAAATGATCAGCATTTCAGCAATAAATGATAACAGCTGAGTGCAAGTGCCAAACAGAATTAGTACACGAAGGAGAACACAGAGTCAAGGAGAAGCATAGATAGTGGGGCCAAAGCTCCTGGCTGCTGGTATACCCAGAAGGACAGCATTGCAATGACTAGATTAATTTTCCTTAAATTCATCAGAATTGGAGTGTTTTCAATTTATTGATTTTTTTAAGTTATTTACTTTATTTTTATGTGATGAAAGCTGTATATGTTATCTGGGCCACTGGAAGAGACCATTTATGTTTAATGCCTGACCTTTCTCTTCTGCAGTGTTAGATTAGAACGAGAGGATCTCATATCCAGTTCACTTAAATATCTGTGACAGTTTTGATTAAGTTATGCACATCAAAATCGGCCAAGAATCAGACGTATTTCCTAAGGCATCATAGCTTCATCCAGTGATATCAATATCCCAAAACACTAACACCTTCCTCAGCAAATAACTTTCTGCAGGAGACACAATAAATTTTTGACCAAGTATGCTTTTGTGAAAAAAGCTAGATTCTCTTTTCTGTCTCCTCCTCATTTTTTGGCAATTATATGTCCTATTACATCTAAAGTTATCTTATTGATGACGAGGAAGTGTTGATCTCATCCTCTGGCTTGTCCAGAGTAGCAGAAATGTACTTGTGTATCTGAGTCTTACAAGAGAAGTGTAATATTCTTCTAAGAAAGGAGATAGGCTGCTATATAGATAGGCAAATAAATCAATAGAAATTTTGATTAAAAAATTTAAAAAAATCCCAAACCCCACACCCAAAACCAATAAAAGAAGAACACCCCCCCGCCCCCAAAACCCCAAACCAATGGAGCTATATTTTACCTCATCTTAACCCTCCTGAACTACTGACAAAGATCACCTGGTTATATCAGTTCTGTCTTTCTTAACCAGGACAAATGATTAAAGAAAGTTAAGGATGATCAGATGCTTAAAAAACTTCAAATTCAAATCGCAGCTTGGAAGATTGTTTTGTTTTGCAAGCTCTGTTTGATGTTAATATCTGAGATGTCTTGATCTCCTTTCAAAGACTGTCATAGAAAAGAAATAGAGTAAATGGCAACACACAAACCCACAAATCTCATGTAGACTACAAGTGCAGTGAGAAGTCTGCAATCTTCTGATACCAAAGCAAAGAAGATAATCGTGAGAAATGACTGTAATGAGAGTGTGAACACAGAACACTATGTACAAAAGATACAGGCACAAATGGCTAAATAACAGGATTGGTGCAAACAATCTGGAAATGGCTCCCTGTGTATTTGAGATGATCCCATGCGAGAAGAATAAAAGCCACCAAGACAGAAAAGAAATAGCAAAGACAAATAAGAAAAAAATGAGATTTTTTTTTCCTTTTAATTGGATAAGTGTGTCTCAGGAAATACAGATGCATTCCCCAGGGGTAGGGAAAAATAAAAAAGGAAAGATTAAAAATGAGGGGGGAAAAAAAAGGAAGCACTTTAGCAGAAGAAATACAATGGTTGCAAATCTTTATGATCCTTAAAACAGCCACCATCACCTGCAATATTTGCCTGTCTTGTCCTTATCACTAGAATACTATTTAAACTTAAGTAATTTTATTGCTTGCTTTCAGAACAGAGGGCACTGTGGAAATATTTTCAGTGGTATATATAGCTGTCCAGAACTTAGAAATATTGATGTGGGGAAAAAAAAATAAGAACCCCCTCGATTTTTCCTTAAGAGACAGGTTTCCTGTTGGTATCTTCATTCTCATTCTATCTAATGCTGTCTGGAGCTTTCAAGGGTTAAGGAATCTGTTTATAAGTTTTTTGTTTTGTGCTTTTTGTGCTGCTTTGTGTGATTGTATCTGAATAACCCATTCAAAAGCCATTTTGTCTACATGTCCTCTCTGTTCACTTTCACAGTGTGCCAAAGGATACTTCTTTTAGTTATTTTCAATGTTTTCTTGATAACATCTTGAGCAAGGAATTAACCGGAAATGGAAATAACAGAAAATTGTGATGAAAACTTTGATATTTGCTGAAAAAGATACTTACAGTCTGCAAAATCACTGGGGTGGCAGTGAACCCAAGCCCTTTTTACTAGTGATGTCAGCAGAAAGCCCATAAAGTTTCTGGACTTGCAACAGAGACACAAATCATCACATGCTTGCTCTGGTTAGACAATATTAAACAAGTCCAAGTATGTCAAAGATTTGCTGGAGGATTTAGGAGGTAGCCTGATCCTGAAAATCTACCTCTAGCCTGAACACCAGGTATCTTCCAGGTGCTAATCTGTGCCGGCAAATTTACTCTGAAATTCCTATGTATTTACTGGTCTGGGTCAACATAAGCTCAGTGTCTGATGTAAATATGTTCATTAAAAAATCAATCCAAAATCAATCAAACTAAACTATTTTTATGTTTCTAACTCATTTTAGCCTGTTTGGGAAATGACTGTGAAAAATCAAACAGTTTAACTGTTCAGTTTTTAGACTCTTCCCTGACATGATTACCTTCCTCCTAAAGAGTTTCCAGGCAGTTCAGGAACTAGAATAGGCCAGGGACCATTCCCAGGAGGTAGACTGCAAGCAGTTTTGGAATACAAAGACACATTTAATATGTTAGTACAGATGTAATTTATTTGATCCTGGTTGAATCCCTTGTTCTTTCCATTTTCCTTCCTGAAAAATGGAATAACAGGATTCTTCCAACACTCCAAAATATACAGATGCATCCCTAAACAGCTGGCTATGTAGCTGTGAGGGTTGAAATGGGAAAATAAGGGTGATTTGTATCAGTTAAGCATATGGGTTTTCAAATTAACTGCTTGAAAACGCACATTTGAATGCAGGGAAGAGCTAAGCATTTCTGAAGTTTGCATCCTATTTCATGTTTGCCGGTCTTCTAACATCAACAAAGACACAGTGGCACCAACATTTCCCTCTGTATCAGCTACTTCCACTAACAGAGCTGTGAATCAAGAGCTGAGAAAGTCTGTGGACATTTTGGAAGGCACTGAGGAATTCCAAACTTTGCTATGAATGATAGAGAACTATTCACACTTGGCCTGCTGCTGGCTTTTTTAAGGCCTGGGTATCATATTTTCGTAACAAGATTAAAAAGGACGGGTTGTTTATGAATAAGCTTGTCCCACATGACAGGTTCTCAACCAGCAGGGCTAAAGATAAACAGCCTGGGCTGAATCTAGACAAAAGAATCCCCCCAAAGTGTGTTTCCACAGCTACCCAACATTCTCCTTGCATATGCCACAGGGAAACCCAGAAAAGAGCAAACCCAGAGCTACTTCTGGGCATCCCCGACACGTGCAATGAAACAGGTCACAAAGGTATAAGGCTGAATACTTCTGGATATCTCTAGATTGTCAGTAACTGCCAGTACCTGAAATACCTATTTTAACAAATATGCAAGTTCCCTTGGACACTCCAGCTTAGCCATTGCCCATCTGGATATAAGTTTGTGGAAGAGTGGCTGATGGTCATTTTGATGCTCAGTCTTGATTCCAGGACTCTCCTGACCATTTCTGATGTCACCTTAATGGTTAGTGGCTAATAAAAGCACACTATCACCTCTTAACCCACTGAGCAAGAGGCAGCGTGTGGTGGTGCTGGCAGCCTTTTTCAAATTTATATTGTACACGTTACACACGCATCTGGGTTATTACAAGCTCCCTGCTCTCATCAACAACAGTAATTGCAACCTATTTCTATAAAGTCCATTGAATTGGTACATTTCAATAATGCCCCAGAATGAAGGCTACTCCAACTACTGTGTGTATTTCTGTGGTTTATGAATCAACTTTATGATTTTAATTTTGGAACTGTTATTAAAGAGACAGATTGCATTTAATAACAATTTTAGTATTGCCTGATGCTCTAACCAGAAAGCAATAAAGCAAACTAAAATTAAAACAGGAATCTACTGCTAGGAGGCAAACACATACAGAAGGTAGTGGATTGTTGTTCTAACCTTCATAAAATATCAGCAGACACAGTATTTCTGTCGCTGTGGTGCTTATTCCCATGGTTGCAAAAACAAGCTTCATGTACTGGGAGTCATTTTTCCAATTAAAACAAAACTCCTTTCTGTGCCTCTGTCCTGTGCTTAGGTTTATCATGAAGACTAGCTGCATGAATTTTGTACACTCAAGTCCAATCATGCCCAAAGTGTCTGCTACTTTTACATGTGGTTTTTGCTCACTCTTCAGCAGAAATGCAGAATTTATAACAACAGAATGAATTTCTGACTTGTAGGTGCCATACATAGGGATTATTTGTCAATCACAAAGGTTCTGAATTAGCACTTCTGAATTGACTATAACAGCATTAAATGATACAGTGGAAAAAGTTTTTCAGGTAACATTCTATTGTAAACATTACTTAATTCTTCCATCCTTATGCAAGCACTTATTCCCTAGTACATTAGAATGAAACCACTGATAATATTTATCTTTACATGGCAAAACATTTTATACTCGCCAAGAGTCTTGGTTTACCTGGAATACATTAGGATTCATGGACCTCTTGTATCAAAAATTTAAGATGAAAGATCTCATGGGAACAGACTCCCTCAAGACTACTGCTGTGCTGCTGTCAGGCCAAGAGTTAGAATTAGGAGGTCCAGTTCATGGGAACTCATGCTTGGTTTCACACCAGGGCCAAACTGAGCAATGATACGGTTTTGGAAAAAGTCAGTTTACAACCTCCCGAGCACAGGAGGGGAGTTGTGAGTTTGAGAGTTGGGGAATTAAAATGGCTGGGGAGTTAATATGTGTAAGGACCAAATTCCAAAAGTCAACTTAAAGTCTTGTTTGGAGTGTGAAAATATTTCACAGTATGGATAAAGGTTATTCTGTATGAATTGGTTACTGTACAGAGGATGGTCTTAAGAATATTTAAATAGTTAAAATTAAACCCTTTAGAAACAGCCTTTTACATGGTATTGTCCTATTAAAGCCTCACTCATTTCACACATGAAAGTTGTAAAAAGGTCAGTTTGTAATTACAAGGGAAAGAAGAAATGAGTCTTGCTAAGTGCTGTATTATGCAGAGTCTAAAAGGTGAGTTAAGAAATATAGTTCCCGGTTGTTCCTTAATCCCTATAGAACTCTAATCATCCCTTTCCTGTGAGCAGCTCTGTTAATCACCTAATGCACTACAGAGAGCCTCAAGATTAACCTCCTCTCTGTTCAGTGCTTCACAGAGCTATAGGAAATTAGAACTTTCCAGAGAGGGCACTACCTGATAGCCATGACTGGGGGTCACTGCTATGGAGGTGACGAAGTCTGATCTTCACACAATTTCAATCAGATCAGTTCTTCAAGCCTCAAATGGATTTAAGGTGAAAGGGAAACTCACACGTAAGTGATACAGCTAAAATTGATCAGGGGACCTCTTTTTGTATTGGAGTAAAGAATGGCAGAAAGGTGCATCTGAAGTTAATCAGATTCTTCTTTCCCCATTTGTGACCTCGATCCCCTGTTTTATTTGGAAAGAGATGGGATGTCATAACCACTGCCTCAACAGAGAGCTCCTAAACTTGAGTTGCAATGTTAGGAACGCTTCATGCAAGAAAGAACTTCTTCTTTAGAGCAAGACACTGATCTCCAGTGCTTTTGTACATGCATATATATTACTTTTAATTTCTCACTTTCTGTTTGTCTGTAATAAAATTTCGATTAGAGAAAAAGAGAGAAAATTTCTGTTTGCTTTCATATTCAACTAATTAGTGACAATGAGAAGGGGATGCAAGATAGTTTAATAGGGGTTTTAGCAAAGTATTGATTTCACTCAGTTTGCCTAAGAATGACAATAATTCTTCAAGTAAATATGAATTATTATACGTGAATCATTTGTGTACAAATTTCTTTGTGTGTCAGGATTAAAATAAATAAATAATCTGCATGTCAGTCTTCAAAGGAGAGTAACTTTGATTTAGAGAAACCCTTTATTCAGCTGGAAATTGAGATGACACAATATAGCACAATAATAGGAACTTGCAGTGCTGCAGTTGCTTCAAATTGAAAGGTAGAAAATAAATCCGTTTTTGAATTCTTGTGTTGCTCTGGTTCTTCCTGATAACAGAACATTTTTCCTTTGTGTGGGGAAACCTAGGGTGGCTCTGGTGTCCTGCTTGGCACCCTTCTGTTCAGGGGCTTGTGTCACTCTCAGGGCAAAGGTAATTTCAAAAAGGAAGAGATGGATCTTCTGAAATTAATGTAAGTTCTTTAAATTGACATCTGTGGGTGCTGGATCAAATCCTATTTTAGATGAGTGGCTGAGCCATTGCCAAGAAAATCCTGGAATCAATGGGTTGTGGTACAAAGCCAGCTTTGGCAGTGTCTTGAAGAGGTCCATCTTCTGGGGTCAGCAGGTCAGATCTCCACATGCGAAATTCAGCAGCTGGCAGAATGCACTTGATTGAGTGAACATAGCAACGTCCAGCAGAATAGCAGAGGGAAAATTAGATTTGTTGGAGATCTTTAAAAGCAACGGTTTGTGTTTTTCATTTATGTTTTCCAGTACAGCTGAGGAGACCCTTACCAAACAAAGTCCGTGTAAAAGGAAAGGAAGGACTGCAATATATAATATTTACTTACTGCAGCAAAGCATCTCCAATCCAAATTGTGCAATAAAGATACATTACATGAAAACAGAAAGGGAATTTTCAGTCAAGCTATTCCTGCAGTCCTGATTGTGCATTCTACTTCCCTGTCTGCCTGCACAGAGAAGCTTGTTTCCAAAAGGAACTGGTCTAGAAGGACACGATGCAACAGGTCTCTGTCTAATATACATTATTTACCCAGGCTGTACTTCCAGAACCAACAAATGCTTCCAGCTCCAGTACTGCGAATATGGCAGTAATATGGCTCTCACCCAACCATGGGCAGTCAATAAATGGTATAGGGAATACCCCTCCCTTTTTAAACTACTTTCTGGGCTGGATAGGATACTGTGCATTAATCAGCTCAATCCACCACCAAGCACTTCAGTAAATACTTCAAATAAAAGAAGAAAAACTATGTTCTTCAGTCAGTAAACCACAGTGACAACTTGGACCATGACTGCAGACAGAATCCTTTAAATTACAGACAAGTCTCACTACAGAATTGCAAAGGAAGATGGATGCACACATATTCAATGCTAAATTAAATCAGCAGACTGAAAGGGAGTTCCCCAGTGATTGCAGTAGGGTACCAGTAAAATATTGGGTTGGGTGGTTTGTTTGTTTTTGGAGATTCACCATTATAAGTATGCTTCTTCCTTTTAATTTTCCAGTGGATGTATACAGATTTTGTCGCAGAGATTGTATAAATGAAATGGAAACATGATAAGTGTACTTTAGGACTTGAAATGGTAAAAGTGCTACAGTTTTTAGATGGACAGCTTCAGTGATGTTGATTTGACAAAAGAGACATACAACACTTGAGAGTTTCAAAAAATCCTGACAAAAAAGGCCAATCATTTCCAGATATTTGGATCTTTAAGCCTTAAAATTCTATCATTGTCTCTGCATAGCACTCAAAATGTAAAAGATAGATGCCCTGCAGGTCACGTAAAACTTTGCAGCTCCAGGGTTGCATCTCTTACACTGCTGGAGGAAACAAAGTAAAAGAGTCAAAGAGAAGTTATAAAAGAACTCAAAACACCCTGCAGAAAAAATCCTAACTACAAATCACTAAGGTGCAGACTATAAACAATGATAAATACAGTGTACCGGGAAGACAAGCAAGAAAAACACCACAACAGTCATGATGCCTCTTAGGAGAATCACTGGAGACAAACCTGAGATGAAAATACAATTCGTGTTGCTCTCTTCCCAGTTACAGCTAGGAGATTTGCAGAGCTCTTTGGAACAAGTAGTTGATAAGACCTCTCCTCCTGTCCTCACATTCCTTCCCATGCAAGATTTATTGGTGTAGTATTGAAACAAAACTTTATAACCAGATCATTGCACTCTGTATCTCCCTGGCCATAAGAAGGGCTCCTCTCATTCAGGGTAACTTGCTCTTCACTAAAAGCAAGAAGGTTCTGCCATAGTCATGGAAAAGTTATATTCATCTTATTCACTCAGGTCTCTACTCCTATTAAAAGCACTTATTACAAACACATTTTAACATTAAATGGGACTAAGTATCTTAAAGTCAGGTTCATCCCTATAACAGTGAAGTCAAGGCTACAATGATCTCTGTGAAAAGCCTGGAAGAGGAAACCTTGTGATATAAGAAATGTGCTGAACCCAAGACACTTCTTCATCAGGGCACCGGAGCTGCAATAAGGAAAATCTGATCACAAAATGCCTGCAACCTGAATCTTTGAAGGGAAGACAGAAGGAATTCTGTTAATATATTAATGAAGACCAACCGAAATTCAACTCATGACACTGCCTTTAGCAGGATAATCCCAGGGTGCTGTTTCCATCAAGGACCGAAGAGCCACTTGTCATAAAGGAGATTTGGGGAAATAACTGCTAGGTGTTATCAACAGCTTGAAAGGACATATGGACAGTGACTTTTAAAAAGCAGGATAGTTATCAGTGATCTGAAATCTTCCAGCTATATTTTCCACATCATTTGACAATGATCCCCTCTTCCTGCCTTGTTCCTCATAGTCTCCACATCTTCAGGTTAGAGTTTGAAGGGAGATAATCTAGCTAAATGACTAACTGTTGGGCAGAGAAGAGGAGGGGTGGAGATACTAGGGCACATAGAATGAGTGATTCTAGGATACAGTACACAAAACTGGAGCTGACTGTGCAGTACAAAGTAAGCAATATCATCTTTTTTTTTTTTTTTTTTCCCATAGTGAAACTGAAAATGGAGAATATTTTCAGGAACATGAGAACTGCCATGAAATATTAGCCTTATTGTACAGACTGCTTCTCTGGAGACCTCTCCGGGATCTTTGGGGTACCTTGTCTGTGCACTCATGCTGACACCTGGTGGCAAAAAACTAATTCAGAGGAAATTGAATAAAGATGGCAGACAATTTATTTTCTCTGGGCTTGTAAGATTAACCAGTTTCCAGGTTAACTTAACATGTGCATGCTGAAAATGATGCCAATCAAATTCATTGTGGCATCTGAGTCCCTAAATCTTGTTGTTGAGTTCCCTAAGAAGTCATTTGGCAAAACAAACAAATATTTTCTGAGCTGAATCCTGCGAATGGTGGTTATGTTTCTCATTTTCCGTCTTAACAAATTACAAATGATTGTATTTGAGGTGCAATAATTGCAGCGATACTGATCAACAGACTCAGTCTTACACTCTGCTGCTGCCGCTATGCTTAGAAGCATAGAACCATAGAGAGGCTTGGGTCGGACGAGATCTTAAAGCTCATCTAGTTCCACCTCTCCTGCCCTGTGAAGGAGTGCTGCCCACTAGATCAGGTTGCTCAAAGCCCCTCTCTGACCTGACCTTGAACATTTGCAGGGTTGGGGCACCCACAACTTCTCTGGGCTTAGCAGGATTTACTAAAACATTTGCAGAACATTTTTGCTGAAATATTTGCATGGTTTTCCAAGGGCTGGGTCTCAAATCTTGGCTATGGACTACATGTTACATTCTCTACTTATTTTTTCTTTCTTGTAATTAGATTTAAAGCCAACCCAGGATTTCAGGATCGACTGTTTTCTTTTCATTGAAAGAAGCAAAATAGTAACTAGGCATATGTTAAATGTAGTTTAAGTTATATACTGACTCTGGAGCTGGAACAAAAGGCTTACAAATTTTCCAGTGCTTCCAGATATCTTGCATATCCTCCATTGTTTCCCAGGAAGTTACTTCATCCTAAAGCCTAATTCCATACATAAAGGAATAAAACCTACTGCCCATGAGACCCTGTAACTGGGAGTCATAGACTGATTGAAACTGACCACCTTTCCTCCTTTCAAATATGAAAGATATGTCCCATTCAGTAACTTCTGTCACCATTACAGAAGTCTCTAACTCTTGTTAACTAATTAACTTCATCTCACCCCCACAGTGGCTATTTAATTTAACATATTGTATTCTAAGTATAAAAAATGAGATCTGTCTCTCTTATTTGGAAAAAATCCAGCATAACTAACAATTTATTGGACTTTCATCAGCCCCATTGAAATTCAAGGAAAGGCATGAATTTGAAGCGTTTGTTTCTGAGCTGAGATATAGTCTAGAATGTATGCGTGCAAGTTCTGTGCAGAAAGGATTATTTTCTGAATGAAGATTGTGAAACGGTTATTAACTTGGTGTCTGATCAGGGTAAGGCACTATTGCTGAACATATAAATAAAATTTATTGAACTATGATCTGACCCAGGCAAAAGCAGGGTCCATTTGAAGTAACCTTATTTTCTGCTATATAGATCATCCAAGTCTATAAAGAATTGGGTCTGTCAGGTATTCTAATGAAATTTAATAGTATTTGCATAAATCTACTAACTTAATGCCTTTCCCAAGAAATCTATACACCTAAAATGTTAAAAGAAAGAAAAAACCACCTATCATTGTAAACGAATGAAAAAAACTCAAATTACCTTTTGACCAAGGAATCACAAAACAGATTATATTTTCCAACTGAAACTCTTATCACAAAGACTCAGTGCAGCTATCTTCTTGTTTACTCTCTGTTTCCTCAGGGAAAATGAAGGATAATAAGCAGTGATGTGATCCAAATGACAAGAAAGCTCAGCTAGCAGATTTACCTTGTTTTGCTTTTCCCCACCCCAACCATTTTAAGGCTACAAGAACATCAAACAATAAAGGAATTTTTGTCCCAGATTAAATGCTAACATTCAAGATAATAATTTTTTGCTTCATGTAATTTTTGCTTTTGGATTTAACTGCTTCTTAACAAACACAAAGCATAGAAAGTTACGATTACAAAACATCTGATGACTAAGAATTTGTTCATGCTTGGAGTTGTACGTGCTGGCAGATAGATGCAATTTCTTTCATGAGAACAATACAGGTGGAAAATACGAATTCCACATATTGTAAGCCTCAGTCACACATGAGCCTCTCCTACAGCCCTGTTGATAATCTTCATCAGCAACAGTTTTAGCTATTCGTAACTCTGCAGATCCAGTGATCTGAGTCACTGCTCCATCTGTACCATCCTAGTGGAAATGTCAGTGACAGCTGCTGCTAGTTAAATAGGATTTAAGATAAAGGAGACAGAAAAAAATATCAAAATACTCAACTGAGATTTTAGCTGGCTCCTACTCTCCTTGGAGTATTACATTTTGGAGTTATTCCAGAATACAGTTTTACTTATGTCACCTGTAGGAAATGCAAAGCTCCTGCCAATCCTTTTAGGATAAAGGGCTGACTCTTGCAGACATTTACACACTTGTTGGTCTATTCCCTATATTAGTGCTTCAGTTATTGCAAATAAAACATGAAACACAACTGGTGGGAATGATACAACCTATTCCAATACTTGCAAAGGGACTCCTAGAGAGAAGAGGTGGCTCTTTTTTGGACAGAAACACTGCAGAGTGGTAGCACTGCCTTGTGAGTAAACCTGGGGGAGAACGTAACCTCCAGGTCTATAGCACTGAATAGCACTGGGGAGATCCCCACAGCCTATCTCAGACCAGCAGCAGCCACTAAACAACCCTTCCAAAATTCCTCTAACAGTGTTGAGATCCAGTGAGAGTTTTTGCTCTTGCTGAGAGAAAGATGTTGCTTTATACTGGTTTTCCAGGTTTGAGTCAAGCTCATCTAACTATAAATTTGACCTGAAATCCTTAAATATCTTCGCTTAAACAAACATTGAATGAAAGGAAGAATAAGAAATTTTGACAGAGTTTTTGTATATCCCAGAACAAAATATTTTTACTTTGTAGGATGTTTGATTTGCAGTATGATATAAGCACCCTTCATTGGAAAAGAGTTGATGGTCATTATGCCTTTTCCTATAAGTCCCATAGGAAAGAACGTTCTCCTAACCACCATCTTTGTAGGGTTTTTCTCTGTGGTGGAATCCAGAAACCCTACTCTTGCAGACATATCATACATAAGGGCACAAAACTCACTCCTTTCTGTTGCACTAAATATTAAATTAGCCTAGTGCTGTAATCCCAGATTGATCTAAAACTATATTTGTTCAGTGATGCATAAGTGGAGAAGAGTGCTTATGAAGAAAAGTTTAAAGAGCTTCCCATAGCCTCCAGGGGAAAAAAAAAAAAAAAAAAGATAAAATCTGATTAAAAAATATCACTCTTGTAGATTCTACTGTCAGCCCCGTTCTGAACATACATATTCGGTGTCACATTAAAGTCTGAGGGCAGAATTACACACCACAATTCAGTTATTTTAATTGGCTTTCCCATTGCTGAGAGCAATGGTGGATCACCGGGATCTTTTACTTCACACATATGCTTAAAGAGATTGAAATTTCTTTAAAGTACAGAAGCTTTTTGTAGATCAGCACAGATGGCATAGTTGTGTTGTTTGGCTCTTTGAGCAAGGTATGGATACCGGGAAGGGGTATTCCCTAAACAGTCAGTGTGAATTAGCTCAAGACTGGGAGTCAAGAATCTGAAGAGGCTTGTCTTCCCAGTTACAAAGATGTTTCTTTCGAAAGTCTTAAGCATTTTCCTAGAAAGTATTTCAGATTCTATTTTAATTTTAATGATTTCTGCACTTTTCTTTTTGGCTCTAGCCCTGGCTCTTTAAATCTGTAGTGCTTTAGAACTATGGACATAATTCTTTTAAGTAAAAGGATTTTCAGAAAGTGGTAATAATAAGCTACTTGTAAGAATTAATTATTTTTTCAACTATAGATGAGTTCCTTGTGTTTCAGAGTGATAAGATGTACTTTCTTTGATATTCCCTTGGTAGGACTCTATGTTTTTATCTACTGAAAGTGCTGTAAGCCAGACCTCTTCAGAAACAGAGATGAATATGTCAGGTTATTTATACTATGATGGAAGTAACAAGGATCTTTTCTCTACTAAATGTAAGTACATGATTCCCCTCACTAATAAAAATTACACAAACACATCAAGGAGCAGAACACCGGCTTCAAACATTAACACGATCTTATATAAAGAGATTTTACCTGTAAAAAATCCCTAAAGTTTTACACAATCTCCATATCATTTATTCAATAACCATTAATGATAGACCAGGCAGGAAATGCAGGCAATATCTAATTACTCCTGCTTGGATTTGACAAAGTTATCAGAGCTTTGAGCACCCTGCTCTACTGAGAGGTGTCCCTGATCATGAGAGGAAATAAATGACCTTTTAAGGTCTCTTCCAGCCCAAACCATTCTGGGATTCTATGATTTTATGACTCAGGCATGAGGTATGACATGGTTAGCAGCATGAAGAAGACTATAGGAAACAGAAATATCTGTGAGCTTCACAGGACTCTGGGTCCAAGGGAAACTCAGACAACATTCTTAGGAGTTTAGGGACTTACTCTTCTGAAGTGTAAGATATGCAAGACTTGCTCACAAAAATCTTGTTTGTGGATCCAGCCACAACTGCTCAAAACTAGATTTTCAACTCAAAGACCAGAGACAGAGGTCGTGGATGTGAAGACAAAGAATTTTTTATCTGATTTAGCTGATCTTACAGGGTAAAGCAGCACTTGATAGAGCCTTACAGAAGTTCAGGGAGTGGATATTTTTAAAGCCAGTACAAATAACTGCATTGCCTTGACTACGGTCTGGAGATTTCTGCTTCAGCAACTAAACACCACTCAGTTGTTGATTCAAAGCTAATTCAAACAGCCAGAGCCCTGGCTGTTTACTGAAAGGGGGCTGAAATATTTGGAGCAGGACAGAGATTTTTCTCACAGGTTTGCACCACTTGTGACATGCACTACACCTGACAGCCATGTTATACAAGCTTAGATTCATCTCAGAAAAGATCAGAAGACATTTTTCTGTTTGTCTTACATTACAGAAATGTCATTTTCCCACTGCAGCGTTATGTTTAAGCATGGGAAAAAAAATAAAAAAATTTTAAAAAATAAAATAAAATAGCTAGAATAATATCCATTAGTTTCTTGGTTCTAATAAGCTTTGTTTACAACTCTGGATGGCTTTCCAAATAACACTTATAATATCATTGGCTATTTACAGTGTTTTCTGAGCAAATCAAAATTTTGTTTTAATTGTACGTGTTTTGCAAATTAACAATTACAGTTGACATTTGAAAATTTATGGCTAATTTTATGGTGACTTACTTCTAAAATAGTCCTGTGGTTTATGTGACATTTTGCTATAGCCTTAAATGTTTAAGAGGGCTTTTGTACATTTTCAGGCACAAAAAAAGGCTTGTCAGAATTTTTGCAAATATATAATCAAATTAATAAAAGATCACAGAATTTTGTTTTAGAACAGGATACGTTAAAGAGACCTGTGAAGATCATCTCTAATCCAACCCAGCGCACAAAGAGCCAACTAGACCAAGGCTGGGTTTTGAATATCTCCAGGAGTGCAAGATCATAATCTCTCTAGGATTTTTCTTTCACTGTTTTGCCACTCTCATAATAAAAAAGACTTTCTTATATTTGGTAGGAGTTTCCCGGGTTTCATTTTTGTGCACATTGATTCTTGTTCTGGCACTGGACACCACTGAGAAGAGCCTGGTTCTGTCTTTGCTAGTCCCTCCCTTAGGTGTTTATGTCAATGTATACATTGACAAGATTCTCTTTTGCCATTTTTTCTCCAGGCTGAACAGTCCCAACTTTCTCGACCTCTCCCTGTATGTCAGGTGCTACAGTCACTCCTTTAATACACTCAGGTCCTTGGCTGGCCTTTCTCCAGATGTGTCTCACCAGGGCTGAGTAGAGAGGAAGGATCGTCCTCTTTGAACTGCACTATAATACAATGCTACCTAATACAGCCCAACACTTCTTAACCTGGCTGTTCATCATCACCCTCCCTTGTTCCTAATTTAATCCATGCTCATCAGCATGGTAAGATTGTTGGCAAAGGTGCTGTGGCCCTGCTCAATAATGTGGCTCCCTCCTTAGCTGTCCTCCCCTCTAAGTGCAGTGCTGGACATGCAATGCAGAGAATATTTTCTTATAAGAAAAAGCAGAGTGATTCTAAAGCATAAACTAATCTGAGGCACAAGAGGATGGTGTGGTAATAGTTATGCATAACTAACAGAGGACCAGTAGGAGGGATTTTTAATGAATCTGTAAATTCAAGAAGTAATACCCTGCCTGAAGAACAGCAAACATAAAGGGCTACATGAAAAGGGAAAATAAAGGTGATCTCTGCAATTAAGGGACCCTAAATTTGACTTAAATGCTCTGCAATGTATTATAACTGTTCATGAAAAAAGAATAACTGAGGACACAGAGACAAAGAAAAGTTAGTAAATGTGCTTTTATCAAAGGTGTTAATCTAATACCTGTAATTTTTAAGGACTGATATTTTAGATAATGTGAAGTAGTGGATTTAGTACATGCAGATTAAAAGACCAATCAAAAAAACCAAAAAACAAAACAAAACAAAAAAATCAACATAAAACAACCAGAAAGACTAGATACAGTTTTCCATAGGAAATTACTGCTTAAGGAAAGGATGTTGAACATTGATATAAGAATAGTAGGCTCATAAAGAGCTGACTAAAGAAAAGACTGCAATGGCTTATGTTAAAATAGATTAATTGAACCGGAGAAGAGGTCCTATTTGTATTCTCCTGTCATCAGTCTGAGACTGGTTCCACTTAATTTACCAATGATCTAGAGATTAGAAGTAGATAAGAATTCATCCAAACTTTTGGCTGGAAAAACTGGAAGATGCTGCCAATATTAGGGAGGACTGAATCATCATTTAAAGAAAATTGTTGAATCCAGTTGAAACGTTTAGATGAGAGTTGACATTTAAGAATGCAGGAAGGAAAGCAATGAACTTTGGTGCAAACAGGGAAGACACTACTTGAAGGCAGAAATAAACTACCTGCAGGTGAATTCCCTGCCCTGTCCTTGTCCTGTACCCATCCCCATGGACTGATGACTGTGGTTGCTCTCCTGCTGACTGGAGTGTGGTGGGGCAGGTCCTGGCTGTGAGGCTCTACTCTGTCCACCATCCCAGCCCCCAGGAAGCCACTGGTCTTCATGGCACCCTGTCACTTGAAGTATTGCATGTAATTCCAGACCATTATGATCCTTACACCAACTTTATCAGTAAACTGTATATTTACATCTTTTTGTGAGTTTTGTTACCTCCTAAGCAGGCAAAATTACAACAAACTTTGAATCTTTAGTTCCTTGGAGCTGATTTAAAAATTTGTGAAAACAAATTAGAGTGTTTTTTTGATATGCATTCAGGTTTTAATTGTTTCCCCATTCCATCCCGTTTCTGTAAAGAGAAGGGCTGATTCTGCATTTGAAAACTAATCTTGAGCTGATCAATATCTAGAGTCCAACTCCCATGGTTCTGACAAAAAGAAGAGTGAAATATCAGAAAACTCAAGAACCATAAGAATCGGTCACATAACGTTTTTCTCTTTAATCTGAGACCCACTTCTCAATTCAGCCCTGCCTAGTACATCACTGAAATGTGTCTACATACTAGGGAATTGCACTCGTTCAATGGATGATAACTTCAGGATCTTACTTGAAATTTATGAATTTGGATATGCAATCAGGCCCAGTCTCTGAAGAAATGTGAAATTAAATTTTGAATTGCTATACAGGTAGACCATGTGAGACAAACTGCCAATTTACACATCTGAAGCCATCAGAGTGAAAATTTGCACAGCTTCTTATTTTTCATTTCTAGGCAAAAGATCAGGTATGGAAGATCCAAATCACCTTGAGATTTCAGCCATCTTTCATAAACATCTCAGCCTACTTTTTAATATTTAAGATATTTTAATAATCTCAGAGATGTTTACCCTGCAGAATCATTTTGAGCTATATCTTGCTTTTTCCTTAGTTCAAACCTCATTCCTGCTTCCACTAGAGATCAGAATGTATGTTGCTAATGAAGCCTGTTTTTTAAAACCACAAGTAGAGATGGACATCAGTCAAAATTATGTAAATGTATTGCAGTTTGAATACTCATCCTCTAAATCCAGCTTTGCATACGCCAAATTCATTTTTTTTTCTCTAAGGTATCACTGGATTTTAATACAGTAATTTTAATTTTTAAATATCACTCCTTCATCCTCAGTTGGATTTGAACCGTGAAACTAAGTTGCAAGGCTTTGTATCTAGCACTAAACCCCAGCATATATGCAGTCCAAGGCATTCTCTCCTGTCAAAACATAGAATTTTGTAGAGGGATCAGGAAATGGCATGACATTCTTTATTCACCAACCAAATTTGACATTCAAATTATAACATACCTCCATGCTGCACTTTAAGGTTTAAGTTTTGTGTTGCTCTGTGTGTCAATCTTTTTTCTTCTTCTTCATTTACATCTCTCTCTCAAGTTGGAGAGGATAGAGGTCTAGGGAGGACCCAGAAATCAACTTACTGAAAAGATCTGCTTTGCAGGCTCGTACATTACTTTCTGCTAAATATACATGGGATTTAAATTGTGGCATTTAATTCTAGTGAAATGGGAACACAAAATGAACAATATCAATTTGTTCTCATCAAAAGGGTAATAATGAGACTAAAAAATAGTACAAATATACTATAGAGTCATTACAATTTTAAATCTCCAGCCTTATGGTCTGCAAAAGTTGTGCTACTGCTGAGCATGGCATTTTATCAAGTCCATTTAATTTGCTTTAGAATAAAAATCAACAATTCAGGATTTAATTCAAATTCTGAAGGAATACTTGACTCTTGATTATAATTTCAATTACCTACATTCCCTAACTGTTGAGTTGTACTTATTACTACCAAGTTCTTTGCTTTTCTATTCATTACATATAATTGCTACTTACACTTTTTTTCCTATTATGTTTTTTTAGCCTGGTTTTCTACAGAAATGAAAGCTTCTGTAATCACTCTGTGATTGTGTGTTTGTGGAGGGGGTATGTTTCATGCATTTCCTAAGAAAAAAAAATAGATTTAAACTATTGGTTATTCTGAAAGAAATTTGACATATGCATAAATGTTCTAGAGTTACTAAGTTCCTGTACATTTTATGAGATAGAAATTTGCATAGAGGCTTGGATGTCATTAAGGGAAAAACTTCTTTGTAAATTCATTTATTCCTAGATAGCACAAAATCTCCTTTGGTGAACACTTTTCTGAATGACCTGGGAGAACAGCTTCAATCAGAGATCACACAGTAGTTGATGCAATGTCATTGAAAAGCCAAGTTACATCAGGCCAATGGATTTTAGCTGAGAAAAACTTCTTTGGAGTGCAGAAACTTGCAAGGTGTCTTATAGTGATATAAAAGAAAAGCTTTCAATAAATTTTCCACATTTTAGAAAAGACTTGTCTTGTCTAATTCATTTCTATATCAATCCATGGCAATGTCAGAAGAAAAATGTATTTGTGATTGCAAAACCATTTAAAAAATAATTGATAAATATAAATGGGAAATTAAAGAACACATAAGAAAGCTAACAGATTAATTGATAAGAAATGTCATATCTGTTTTTATACTATTGTTTCTATTAATGGAGAAAAAGAAGAGAAATGGTGAGAAATGGTATTTAAAGAGAATAACATCTGAGGAATTTTTAAAACCTGAACCAAAGAGACATAAAATATGTTTTAGAATTATCATAATGAGTGTTGTTTTGCTAAGTATAATTATGATCCTACCACTGAACTCAGAAGACAAATACAGAAGAAAGAGACCTAGAATGTATAATAAGAGATATTGTAAACACAAATTATGATACTTTTTAAAAATCTCATTTGAAGATGATACTTGATGACATTCAGAAATGCAATTCCTTCCTTCCTTGAAAACTGCTAATGGCCTTTGCTCAGCAAGCTATGCCTCAGAAAGAAACAGGAATTATAAATTATTTTGCTATCATGACTTCAGAAGAGAAAAATATGCAGTAGACATATAGATTGACATCTGCACTCCGTGAATAAAGTGGTTAAACCTTCTTCATGGTATTCTTTTTCTCACAGAAATTCAAGTTCTGTACCAAAAAGCAGACTGTTGCTGCTAATATTGCCTGGATTTATATTATCAGCCGAATAGAGTGCTTCAAATATCATCCAGAAGCTTTCCTTAATTTTTTGGGTTTTTTTGCTTGGTTGTTTGTGGCTTTGTTTTGGGTTTTTTGTTGTGTTTTTTTTTTTTTTTTTTTTTTTTGGTTGATTTAGTTTGGTTTGGTTTTCCTTTGATTTTTTAGGTTTTTGTTTTTAATTTCCAATGCTATTGCTTAGTCATTAGTTTAAAGAATGGCTTTTAACTTAGAAGCAAATGTCAATAGTTCTGTAGAGCATTAATCTAGTCTGCGTAGGTGCTCTGGAATTTTGCAAGTTGCTTATCCTATCACCGTTCTCATGTTCTATGGAAATAAGATTCAGAGATACAGAACTGGTATTTTAAGAACTGCATCTAAATATCTGTGCTCCCAGAATTGGTACACTATGACAAAAGTAGTCACACCCTTGGGAATTGCTAGCCACACCTGCACTAGGATACACAAAAGAACAAATAGGAAGGGAGAAAGAAAGAACAAAGACTGAGGGCCGTCCTTTGACATGACTATCTTAAATGCTCATCCATGACACTGCACTCATTCTCATTTTTTTTCTCTGGCTCAACAAATATTCTCCAAAAAAGCAGGAGTACCACAGACTCATTTACCCTGTATTTGTTTCCAAGCAATCAGCATGAACCAGCCAAGCACTACAAACTATGTAAGAATATTTTCTCAGAATGGATGCTGTTAGAATAATGAGCTTTCCAAATTTCTTAAATAAACCACCAGAATAGAAAGCAATTGCTTTGCTACAAAGGTATGAGTATGATCCTCCACTTCTTTCTCCAAGAGCAGATACTGAGCAGAGGACAAGTGAGTTTTGCTGCGTGGAGGAGCAAAAAAGTTGCAACATAAGATCAGTGTAAGCTGATGTTCCAGGCCCTTGTTGCAGCCTTTAAAATCAAGTGAAGCTTGTGGGTACTCAGAGGCTATTCTAACTAGGGGAACATAACCATCACACCTTGGAGGGGCACACAAAAGTTCTTTAAGCTATACTCCTCTTATCTCCTATGTTATTATTTTCTCCCAAGCTCGCAATAAACAAAAACAGTCCTGCTTACCTCTTACTTTTACCCCTTAAAACTGGGTAAAATGTTTAATTTAAGGTAAGCAATTTAGAGTCAAACACACTATAGCCTCAATAATTCACCAGAAACCCAAGCAAAATGTAATTTAGTGCAAAATTAAATATTTTACAATTGCAGACCAAGTTTTATACATTTGAAGATCCTGACTCCCTACTGCATTAGGCAGCACCACTGCTGTCAAACAGCAGGAGCACAGCTGAGAGTCATTCTCTAGGTGTTGTGCTAGCTCCGTAAAACACGTCTTAACAACTCAGTCCCTAATGATTTCCAACACCATGTGTACAATGGGAAGACACTGAGACCCAGCAGGTCAGCATTAATCATTTCCTCCTGGACAACACTATGAAGGGACACCACTGATATTAGTTTAATAGCTCACAAAAATAACCAGTATAACCAGAGGAATCTCCCCAGTGTTCAATCACATACTTTAATGGAATTGTCAAACACTTTGTCTGACTCTGCTGCCCGGCACCTGGATTTGCCGTTTAAGCACATGGTTAGGGACCATGAGCAGCCATAAAATCAGACCTTGCCATTCCTATGGGGGTAACACTCTATATCAGGAGCTGCAGTGGAAAGACCTGCAGATTCCGATGTTAAGAGCTTATACAATCTTTTTCTTTTACCTACAAGATAATTGGAAGAACAGAGCAGAACAATTTGTGTTTAATCATATCAGAGCCACTGCAGCCCTCTGGTGATTTAACTCCTCCCTTCAAAGCAATGGCGTTGAACATATGCTAAAACTGAGACATCAATTCTGCCATACTTAATTGTCTCCTCTGTTTCTAAAAGGTCTCTTTATGAGCATTTCTGTGCTGTATGAGGACTCATACTCTCAAGCTCCATGCTGGCCTATTCCACTACCTGTTTATTACATGTAATTAGAGAATGTAACGCTGACTCAAAAGTGCTGGAATGCCTTGAAAAGCACAAATATATTACTTCTTTTTTTTCTGAGCACATAGGCAGTAAGGTCTACAATTTTCCTAATTGACTGAGACCTTTTTCATTTTTGTTTCCTTTTTTTCATCAAACAGCCATGAATCTCCTACAGAAATAATAAATCTTGGCTTTATGCTTGAGCTTTCATTTCTTTTCTGGTAGAAATCTAAGAGGAAAACACCACACTTGTGAGAATAAGTGTACAGAAGCATGAATATATTCCTGTATTTTATTTTATACTGAGAAAACATAATGAGGAACAAATACATAATAGAATGTAATGAGCCACCTTGGATTACAGGGCTTGTCAGAACACTTTTCTTTTTAATTTTACTTCATCTATAGATACATTTAAAATTTGGAAGGGTACAGAGCTGCAAGAGTTCCAGAAGACTCTTAATATAAGAGCCAGGCTTATATACTTGGATGTGAGAGTGTAAGCCTAGAGGAGGATGGACAAATAATCCAGATGACTTCATGATCTACTTAGATTTTCCTTATAGTGTAAAAGGTGCATAGTGTATGTGATAGTCAATCTCTGAGACCTCTACACATGTACCTACATTTATGTGTGAATGTGAAGACAGCACATGAATATTTATTGTGGAATTCTGTGGAAATATAAGGATACATCTGATGGAAGGATACCCCCAACAGGAGTAGCCTGTTGGAGCAGGACCTGTGTAAAGATGCATCGTTTAGACAGTTTGATGAAGAAAAGCAAGGAGAGATTAATGTGACAGGACATGAACAAGTGGTTACTCACTTATAAATAGATATAATCTTTCAGATACTTAAGAAAAACAGTCATAAAACCAACTCTGATAAGGAATCTTAGCAGTGTTGCTCCAAGTTGAGGCAAATTTTCAACTTCTTTTTCTGAATGTGAAGAGTTCATGCACATGCATGACTTACTGATACCATTCCCTACTTTCTAGCCCAAGTACCAACCCGCCAAACAGAGTGCCTGTGTTCTTTGTCATCGGTATTTGCCCTCTGCTTGGTAGCAGTGATGGATTCCTAATGTCATGAGTCAAATGTTGGAGAAGGTTCTTTCAGATTCTAATAACGCAACAGCATTCATGAAGCTATGCATCAAGCTCTGTCAGAAACTTAAGCTGGCAGAAAAAAATGATGTCCAAAACAAACTTTACAAGGACATGGAGCTACATTCTCCTTCAACAGGTGATACGTAAGATATTACTCCAAGGCCGGAGACATAAAAATGTTACACTTTAGTAAAAATATCTTAGCTCTAGAAAAGAGAGACCATCCCTGCTACAGGAGCTCTGTGCTAAATCCAAACTCTTCTGTCTCTTTCATCTCAAGATGTGTGAATCACAGGGGTCTAATACGGAAGAAGAATTCCACCTTTGATATCAGTAAGAAGTGATATCGTCTACTGTGTCCAGTTTTGGGCATCACAATATAAGACGTTAAGCTACCAGACAGCATTCAATGGAGAGCAAAGAACATAGTGAAGGCTCTGGAGGGGACGATTCATGAGGCACAGCTGAGGTCATTTAATCTATTCAGTCTAGACAAGAGGAGACTGAAAGAAGACCTCATTGCAGTCTGCAGCTTCCTCGTGAGGGGAAGAGGAGGAGCAGACACTGATCTCTCTCTGTGGCAATCAGTGACAGAACCAGAGGGAATGGCTTGAAACTGTGTCAGTGGGGATTTAGGTTGGATATCAGGAAAAGGTTCTTCACCCAGAGAGTGACTGGGCACTGGAACAGGCTCCCTGGGGAAGTGGTCACAGCACCAAGTCTGACAGAGTTCCAGAAGCATTTGGACAATGCTCTCAGGCACATTGTATGACTGAGGGCTGTCCTGTGCAGGGCCAGGAGGTGGACTCAATGATTCTTTAAGTCTCTTCCACCCCAGAATATTCTATGATTCTATGATCTTTGTTAGCAGAATCCTGATGCCCAATTTATTGAATTACATGGACAGGATAGATTGCCAAATAGGGTACAAATTCTGTGGTCGTTTCTTTCTTTTTGCTGTGCCTTTATATTGTCTACATAGGGATTTCAACCTCACAGCTCCTATTAAAGTCATCCCATATAACTTCAGATCATATATCCAAGCTCCCTCTAAATCATAACCCTTCATCCAGCTTTGATTCTGTTTTCTGCTCATCACTACAGAGTCCGAGGACTGAGCAGGTAAATGATGACATCTGCAGTTTTTCCACAAACAACAGCATTACGGCTTTCTACGTTTCTGTTGCTTGATCTTCATAACTGAATAACTACTTTAAATGAGAATGAGGTTCAGACTAATGCAAACACCTTCCATCACTGAGCATTTTCATAGGGTCATGGCTAATGTTGAACAGAAAGCAAGAGATAATAGAATGATTTCACCATGCTTGGCCCCTTCATGCTACTGGAATGATATTATTTCCATGATATTCTTTTTCTCTATTACACAACTGGTACCTGAAGAATATATAAAAACAGAAGGATGCAGAAAACACCATAGAGTTGTATGAAGATGGCAAACAGAGAATATATACTATTTTTTCAATTATTTAAATTTTGCTTGGGGATTAGCAAAAAGTTGGTTAAAGAAATAACTTTTCACAGGCACTCTCCCCATCAAAAGAAACAATTTATCTTCTTGCTCTCAAGGATAAGGATCCATATTGATTAATACAACATCTCTTTTTCCAATCTGCTCCTAGAAAATGTTTTAAAAATTAAGATATTTAGTTTGATCCTGTGCCTCACCTGGCCTTATTTCCTCTTTGCAATACAGAGGTATTAAGTGTGTTTAGTTTTCAAAACGGGGAAAAAACCCCGTCAAAGCCAGGAAAAATGTTCCCTAGTATCTATATCATTAGTGTCTAAACACAAGCCAGATTTTTAAATTCAAAGTGAGCCACGTTTAGGAAGAAAAAGGCCAAATTAAGTTCAACACTGAATCTAAGCTAAAAGTCTAGTTTTTCTGAATTTCAGGCAGAGCAAAGAAAAAAAATTGACAGTTTCAGATACATTTTTCTTTAAGTTTTAGCACTTTAAAATTCATATCACATAGATGACTAGGTGGCGTAATGTTGATTTGCAATCGTTTCAGTTGCCCGTTTTTTCCCCCAAGAGGTTTTCTTTCCCTTTTTTTCCTTCTTTCTTTTCATTTTTCTTTTCTTTTTTTTTTTTTTTTTTTCCTGACAGATCGTACAAATCAATGCTTATTCCAAACATGAAAAGCACTGTTTTGAAAACCAGTTAAGGTTGCCAAGGAAACCACAGTGTTGTCACTCTCACATCATTTACAAAGCCTATGCACTTTATGGCAAGGAAATGAATAGTTAAAGACATTATAAATCTTATACTGACAAAACAATGAACACATGCATTATTTTCTTTGGGAATATAGAAATTGAAAGACAAAATCTCTGATCCTAAGAATCCAAGAACATATGGGTTTCCCTTGAAAGCTAACAGTAAATTCCTTTTAGCTATAAGCAATGAATAGATGTTTTTTCTAAGTTTCATCCAGCCAGAAATATGTTCAGAAGAACTTATAAACTCAGTGTTTTAATAAAATGACCACCCAGCTAGAAAGAGGTCATCTTTGCTTTGTACAGGAATGCTGCGAATATGCTTTGATTATGAAAATTAAGCCAAAGGCATCTCAAGCTGTGCAGCCAAACTGGGCTGCCTATGTTTGGATTAAATTAGAGCCCACACTCAAATATATTGATAATTGTGCCTCATCTTGTTCTCACTCAAGTAGATGGCCAAAGAAAAATCTGGCTGGCTTCAAAGAGCGAAACGTTATGTCCACACTTCCTACCAAAATGTGTGACAACAGGATTAATTCAAGATGCAACAGCATTTTCCATTGCTGTGGAGCAGTAGTTTAACGAGTTTGATTGTTTAAAAAAAAGTTATAGGAGGAGAATAAAATCACATTTTTAAAATTACTGCAGTTATAGAAGGGCTAAGGCTTTTCCATTGCAGTTCTGAAGAATATGCACAACCCTCAAAGTCTTTGTTACACAGTTTGCCAAGTTTTCCAGATATTTGCTGAGTGTAA